>PQXN01000252.1:0-55105 GCA_004786275.1 Botryotinia convoluta
GGGGGGGGGGCCGAGGCGTTCTTCAAAATCTTCAAAATACTTGCTACCTACCTAGTATACAAATCAAAGATCCGTTGACTGTATAGGTCGACGACAGGCTCAATAGGTAGGTATGCTCAAGAATCAGTCAGCAAATGAATCTTATCATAATTGATCCATTGCTTCTACCAAATCAACTTGGCAGTTCAACACTTCATACCTTTCACTTACTCGCTGGATAGATATATATCTACCTTTCATTTTGGAGGACTATGAATCCTTAAACTTCTAAATGATACATTGCATTTCCAAATAATTCACACCAGAAATTCATTCTCCAACAGCCACCGTATAACACTTGGTCTCGGGATATCATGCGAACTATCTGAATAATCTTGCCATTTTTCTCGAGTATAATCTCGTTCGGTTTGTCAGCTTCTCTTCCATTTGATATTATTTTGGGAATCTCTCATTCTAGCACTTGTAGAATCCAATGAGTTTCTTTAATCTACTCTGGTGCCTTTGGACGACTCTCGGCAGAGTTCACAATATTCCATAACAGCCTTTGCCTCAACATATGAAGCTTTGACGGCTTGACGCTCATGGTATCATCAGACTGATTTATATATCAGTTGAATTGACGCTCCCCTGGCCCTCTGGGGCTACCTACTTCTGTGGAGGCCGAACATTTGTAGTGAAACAATTTCTTATTGAGAGCCACATCAACATCAACCATTCAATGCCCATCCACCTTTATCGCTACCATATTATCCACCTGGTAAATATATGAAGCACTTAGAGACAGATCTCAGGACTTGAGGCGAGGGGAAATGCGTTTTGTTGTGTACTTGTAAGCTTACATACCTAGGTACGAAATACTCAGTGTCGTATAATCCCTCTTGTGGCAGGCTCGGCACATATGGTAAGGTTTTGTCGTGCGGAGTTCTACTTACTTGCTTAAAAATCGAGTCATTTGAGATGGCAAATTCAGACTATGATGATTTGCCAGGAAAACCATTATAGACATTTTCAAAGTAAGTCGGGCTCGCCTCAGGTAAATACATAGAAGGTTCTCCAACTAGAAGATCTCCTTTTTTTCGATTGTACCAAGCAAAGAAGGAAAGAAAGAAAATGTCGATATTTCATTGCCCATTCATTAATATGTAACAGTGTGTGATCTATCGAATGTACATATAGAAGACATCAGACAGAAAATCTTAGCTCTTTCTCGTTACAACAAGGGGCACGGAAACCCGAGTATGAAAAGAGGTAGATCGTGAGGTATTGTGGCGACGATACTGTACACTAAGTAATATTTCAAGAAAATGATAAGATTCATGAGGACCCCATTTTTTTATGGATATAAATATCTTGGTAGTATGTACTCCGTATAAAGATGTATTGGAATGAATGAGAATGTGATGTTGACGTTCCATTTCGCTGGCTCCGCCTTCCTTGTCCTGCCTTTGTAGAATATTACATACAGTCAGTACGTAGCTGAGTAGTAAGTACCTAGGTACCTACCTATTTATCGCCATTCTACGGTGAAGGCAATGAATAGATGAGTATTCTTGTCCAGAACCGCTTAATAAAAAAAGTTTAAACCCTGCGAACAAACCATACACGAACCGATCTATCTCCACCTTCCACTTTCCATTCACCACCACCAGTACACGCGCTGAGATAAATCTTCGCAGTACTTCATTTCTCTCACGCAGAAAAGAACTTATTTCTCCCCTTCTCTTGTACATTCTCTCTCTTTCTCTTTATTTTCAGTAATATAATAGTCTCTACTCACCAACTTCATATTGTCTCACCACGGTTCTTCTTACACGTTGCCCCCGATTTCATACTCTGCGGATTGTCTGTCATCCGTGTCGATTCCATATCTCAAATACCCCCACCACGACCACGATAATACTTTTCAACGTCGATTAATTTGGCTATGCTATCATTGGAACCATAGGATACTAGGGGTTGTTTTAAAGTTGCGATATACTCGCGTGTGGTCAGCCTCATATTAGGAACGCGTACGGCTTATTGGAGAGGGGCAGGCTAGAACT
The DNA here is from genome assembly GCA_004786275.1 of Botryotinia convoluta. NCBI lineage: Eukaryota > Fungi > Ascomycota > Leotiomycetes > Helotiales > Sclerotiniaceae > Botryotinia > Botryotinia convoluta. The sequence continues at coordinate 2,043 of PQXN01000252.1, forward strand.
TTTGCTCAAAGTCTCGAACTCATCTGAGCACTCGAACTTTAACAAAATGGATCCTCCTCATAGACCTCAGAGTAAACATCGAACGCTTTCCCAAAGTACGCAAATGTCTGGAACACCAAAATTCAAATCAGACGCCTCTCCGAGTCCGTTCATTTCGAATTCGAAGTTGTTGCAGCATAGTGTCGAGACTCGACATCCAAGTCAGACCGTTTCTTTAGGATGGCAAGATGGAGATGATACAGTTGGACATGCATCAAGATTGCAAGTTGAGTTGGAAGATATTATAGAAACGAAAACCGTTACCACAACCACTACAACCAAGCGATCATATCCTCCACTACTCTTCCAAAATCCTCGACCACTCGATAGCCTTGACGCAAAGGAATATCCTTTAGCATTCAAACCGACTCCTGCTGAGCTTACCAGATTTTCATACGAAATTGATGGACGACAAATGGAGTATGAGGAAGATAATTTACGAAGTATTATGCACGAGGTTCGAATATTCTCATTTTCTTGTACGCTTTTTTGAGATCTACATTACTAATCGTCGAAAATCTCCAGAATTCACAAATCGAATCTCTTCACAATTCTCTTTCGCGCTGTCGATCGAAAGAGAATCGTGAACAGTTCAAAGATGGATTAGCTAGAACAGACAGAATGATTAAGCTGGATGCGGAAAGTAGCAAGTTGAGAAGAAGGTGTTCGAAATCGAAAGGAACATCTGACTATCGACCCGCCAGCAGACCTAGCAGTTCACAAGCACCAGAAGTTCCCAATAATGAAGTTAAAAATGTAGGCTCAACTGCTCAACCCGAAATTCGACGTCGAAACCTTGGTCTTGGTATGCACTTACCCGAATTGCCAGTAACTCCCGATTTGTCCGAAGTAGAGTTATCCTCAAGAGATGTTCCTTCATCAATCTCTCGATTTCAAACCAATGCATACACCCCTCAGTCCGGTCTAAGCCAAAACGATTCGTTCGAGAATTCAGAAAGTCATTCGGAAATTGTCAATGAAGAAGCGTTTAATAACGCAGTTGCTACACCCCCAATTGCAGAATCTGATCTTGAGTCGTCTGGTCTTGATACAAATTTTGCACAAGGCCAGCGCCCACATTTGAATACTGCAATTGCTCAAAAAGCAAGCCTACCTAGTCCTGGTCTTTCGCCTACTCCAACCTCTCCAGAATTTGACAACGATGATACAGGCGACAGTCAGGAGACACTAGATGAGTATGCTATTCAGGTAGCCCAGTCACGTACGACTCGAGATCGGCACATCAAACCTACAGGATTACATTCACAAATTTCTACCGTCATGGAGATTGGTTCTATGCTGGATACTTTCGATGCGATGCCAAGCGAATTGAAAGCCCTGGTGATGTATCAGCTTAGTAGAAGGTGCTCCAAGAAAACCTTACGGGCTGTTGCGGATTTCGTAAATCCTGCTTTGATGTGCGATTTCCTTGATGAACTTCCTGCTGAATTAAGCCTACATATCTTAAGTTACCTGGACCATAAAGACCTTTGTCGTGCCGCACAAGTTTCGAAGCGTTGGAGAAATGTTATTGACTCGAACGAAACTGGATGGAAAGAACTCTTTGATCGTGATGGCTTTACATTCCAACCTGAAGAACTTGAGCGAGCAATACGTCAAGGTTGGGCATGGCAAGACCCTTATGGACCGGATGGTTATGAAATGGATTTGAGTAGTAAAGACAAATCACTCAATGTGGAAGTAAACACGCCTGGTAGTAGCAGCAAGATTGACACACTTAGAAGACCTCGGGCTACCATTAAAAGAAAGCGAACCACTGGAAATTCGGGATCGGAACGCGCGAAGAGAAGAGCGACAGGTAATGATATTTCAACCAAAATATTAGAACCGGCATCCAGATTTCATAAATCTGAAGGTCCACTAAGCGCTGCTTCTGCTGCTGCTTTGGCAGTACCAAATCCGGAATTAGGTCTGCCAGGATTACGAAAACTTCATCTCTTTAAATCTCTATATCGCCGACACTTTCTTCTTCGACATAGCTGGACAAATCGTACTGTTGAACCTCATCATATGGCTTTCAAAGCTCATCCATCTCATGTAATCACATGTCTTCAATTTGATGATGAAAAGATCTTGACAGGTAGTGATGATACATGTATTCATGTCTACGATACTAAAACTGGAGCTTTACGCAAAAAGCTTGAAGGACATGATGGAGGCGTTTGGGCTTTACAATATGAAGGAAATGTTCTTGTTTCTGGATCCACTGATCGTTCAGTACGGGTTTGGGATATCGAAAAAGGTCTTTGCACTCAAGTCTTTCATGGCCATACTTCAACTGTACGATGTTTACAAATCCTTATGCCATCAGAAGCAGGAAAGACAGCAAGTGGTCAATCTATTATGGTTCCTGAGCAACCTCTTATTATTACCGGTTCTCGTGATTCTCAATTACGCGTATGGAAATTACCAGCTCAAGGAGATAAGCGATACATTCAAACTGGACCACCAACTAATGATGCTGATTGCCCTTACTTTGTTCGCGTATTAGCTGGACATACTCATTCAGTTCGTGCTATCGCTGCTCATCAGGATACTTTAGTAAGCGGTAGTTATGACTGTTCGGTGAGAGTATGGAAAATCTCAACAGGTGAAGTTTTGTATCGTTTAACAGGACATACTGCAAAAGTCTATAGTGTTGTTTTAGATCATAAACGCAATAGATGTATCAGTGGTTCTATGGATACATATGTCAAGGTTTGGTGTCTTGAGACTGGTTCTTGTTTATTCACACTTGAAGGTCACACCTCCCTTGTTGGTCTCTTGGATTTACGTGATGAACGTCTTGTCTCGGCAGCTGCAGATTCAACATTACGAATTTGGGATCCAGAAAGTGGTGTGTGCAAGAGTACTTTGAGTGCACATACAGGTGCCATTACATGTTTCCAACATGATGGACAAAAGGTTATCTCTGGATCAGATCGTACTTTGAAAATGTGGGATGTCAAAACTGGTGAATGCATCAAGGACCTTTTAGGTGACTTGAGTGGTGTGTGGCAAGTCAAATTTGATGAAAGAAGATGTGTTGCAGCCGTACAACGTGACAATTTCACATTTGTCGAGGTTAGTATTTATTCACTTCCAAATCTCTATTCGTCTCTTTACTGATAATTTCAATAGGTCCTCGACTTTGGTGCATCACGGGACGGTGTTCCAAAATCCGAACGTGGTCATCGTATCCTATTACCCAGCATCGACGAAACCGAAAGAATAGTCGAAGTTGCTGATAATGCAAACGCATAAACGAATGTATGAAATTTAAATGACGTCTAATGAAACTTAAACCCGAGAATGTATGAAACAGAATTACTCATATTCATGAAATAATCATCATTCTCATTGGGAAATGGGAAGGGGGGAATGGATGGGAGGTATACCCTAGTTTATTCAGCTGTTATCTTCGCTTTATATTTCTTCACAGTATACGTTTTGGGGTTCAATTCCTCAATCGGGGCGTTTTGGGTCGAAAGGAGGGTGGTCAAATTGGTGCATATAATTTTTTTCTATGCATAGCGAGGAATTCGTTCTTCTCTTTTTCCTTTTCACGAATTCCCTTGATTTAAGTTAAAGTTCATTTTTTTCATCTCGTCTCGTCTCGTCTTTCCGATGTGCTCTTTTCTTTTTTTCCTCGGCAGCGATTGTGGGGGACAAGCGAATGCAACTTATGGTGTAGGCTATCTCTATACATATAGTAGTATAAGCTAAGCTTGACTCTGTGTTGTCTGGCTAGGTGTTTCTTTCCCGAGGGTTTGAGGAGGCAGGGAGGGAAAGAGGAGTAAAGGAATGATGCGATAATACAAATTTCATGGCTACGTGGATGGATGGATCAAAGCCGAAAGGTTAGGGAGTTGAGTGTGGATAAGAATAGGACTGTGCAAGGACCGTGCAAGGAGATGAAATTGCATGGGACGGATCTGTCTACACCATACACACTACGCATCCATGCACGCATATCGCACCGATCCCGATTCCTTGCGACGTTTTTTTGGGGGAGGAGGGGGAGGGGGAAGACAGGGAGGGGGAAGACAATATTAAAGATGCGAAATGTAATTAATTTCAAGCGCACGACTTGAGCTTGACCTTGAGCTTGAACATGGGCTAGCGCAAGTTGTATGGCTATTTTATGATATTCGATTCGGCAAAGCATTGCTCAGGGGTGGGAGTGGAAGGAGGGTGCTAGGCGAGGAAAAAAGTAATTACATACAGTCCAATCAGTCAATCAGTTAATGAATAAGATGATCAAATTATACGTTACATTTATGATCATGATCTGTTGGGGGTTTTTTGGGTGTGTGAGTGCGTGTGTTGGCCGTTTCAAAACAATGCCTACCTATGTATGTGTGCTCAGTCAGTCAGTCACAGGGCGAGTGCCATGACGAACACGAGCAAATACAGAATCATTCGAATGCACCATTCATCAAATTGGGTCACAGCAAGTCCAAAGCATTCTGTTTGGAAAAAAGAAAAATGGAAGTAATTATGCACGCTTTTCATTACCATGAACTATCCTCCCTTAACCTGGGTTAGGTAGGTAGGTAGGTAGGTAGATAGGTAAAGTTAGTTCATAAATCAAAGTGATTAATATCAAAGAAAGCCCCCCAACTCCAATTCCATGCCTGGTATCATTTATTTCCTTCTGCATGCGTGACGTAATAAAACATAACTGTTCTTCCCTTTCCTGTCATTTCATTTCCTTTCCAAAAAGAATATTGAACTCATTCAATATCGTGCTGTGGGGTATAAATGTTTCTCCGCTTCTGTTTCTCCTCCTTTATTTTGGGTTTTGAGTTTCGTATATTTAGTGTTGTTAGGGTATATAGATGAATGGATCTTAAGTTGTGTGATGAACGGTTTGATGACCATTAGTAGGTTGAGCCATTGCTGGACCATTGGTGGTAGCGATGGGTTGCTCACCAATACCCGATTCGGCCATTGATGGACTGTTGGTATCAATGGCGGCGGATTTGGTGTGGATTTGCCAAGGTTCATCTTTAGGTCCGAAATTGCTGGCAAATGGTCCATGAGCCTTGTCGTGTGCAAGTGATTTCCACATGATATATGTACTGGAAAATGGATTAGTTGGTGGGTTTAATGATACATAGAGGGGATAACTAACCTAGCAATCGTGCCTAGCATACCGAGCCATAGCAGGACGACGGAAGCAACACAATATGCGTTTTTGCGGTAGATAGGATTTGGGGGACCGTTCAAGTCGAAATATTGTTGTGCTTCGGAGTTTGTTAATCCATCGATCGTTGCGCGTTGGGTGGCTACAATGACCTGTACAGAAATGGTTAGCGAGGGAGTAGAAGAGATGAGATGATATCAAGATATAAACATACGGTAAGAGCAATAGCATCTGCGAAAGTAAGGAAACACATCAAGACCGAACAAATCTTCCATGCTTTCTTGACTGCGATGGATTCATGACGTTGGGGCCAGAAGAGATCGAAAAAGAAGCCGGAACCAAAAATGGTTGCGACGGCTATACCGACAAAGATATTGAAGGAGAAAATCCCAACGATGTCTCGGACTGATGTATGATATCCGTAACGTGATTTAATGCCATCTCGTTGATCGACGTAATCTGAAAATTGGGTATGAATATTAGTACTTTTACTTTTTGATGATATGAGAGTCGATGAGGGTAGGATGCGAAGAGAGAAGGATTCTTACCACTTAGAGCCGCCGTTCCAACAGATTCCGAACACACACATAGAATCATGGCGATTTGATATACGATCATCTTGGTTTTGCGAAGATGATAAACGTGGTTGAACATATAAGCTCCCTTGAACTTTCCCCATTGCATATCCCGGAGATCTAGACCCCAGATAATTGCCATTTTGAAGGATGGGAATTTAGCTTTTTGGGGAGATTTTGGAATTGAGGAATTAGATGGTAGTGTGGTGTAGTAATGTAGTAGTTTGTATTTCGAGAAATAAGTTCTTCTTTTCTTTGCTATGAAGAGGTACAGGTACCTATGTCGTATAAAAGATAATGATGATAGTGAGGATTATCAATGAAGTTTTCTTAAAGCAACAAAGGATTATTTCAATGTGATTAGTTATTGAAAAACAATTGAATCTTAAAGCAATTGAAGCAGTTAATAAAGAGAAAAGAAAAAGAGAAGAGAAGAAAGAAAATCAAGTAGAAAGGTAAAACAAATGCTTGATGTATTTATTATGAAGCAACTAAACTACTAACTACTAAAGATACGCTTGGTGTTTGTTCTTTCTTGGTAGGGAAGTATGATGATAATCCTTTAATTCTTATTTTTTGGTTTGAGGGGGTGGATTGGAGGGTTCATGAACTACGTCATGGGTGTGGTTTGGTATGTCCGTATCGGTGGCAGGAGTTGAAGGAAGGAAGAAGGGTTACAGATAAAGAGAGATAGAGAGAGAAGATATGTATATGCCTAAGACCGAATTTGGATTAATGTATCACTTCAGATAGACGCCAAGATATGAAAACGGATTGATGGGAAGTTAGACGGAGTTCCTGTTCTGTATTATTTATCTACCTAGGTACCTCTATTTACTTTAGTCCGGGTTTCACTGCTGATGTTTTCATTCCGGCGGAATCATGAGTCTTCGTTGTTAGTATTTAGTATCGGTGTTACCGAATGCGTGAGTGTGAATATAAGAGAGTCCGGTAAATCGGATGGGTAAAAGTATAATTATTAAGCTTTTTGATGTTTAAAGGCTTGGTTGATCATCGAGGCGTTGGTTTTAATGTTAGCTTCATCATTCATCATTCATATTGTGAGAGAACGGGAAGGATCTTGAGAGGGAAATCAAGGTAACAAGGTAAGGTTGTGTTATCTATGTGTCTATCTATCTTATCAATACGTACCTAGGTACCTAACATAATCAAAATCTCTATTAAAGAAATAACAAATCGTACTCTCCTACCTATGACGTTCGCAGCCACAAATATCGACCCTTGGACACGAAAACATTACCGGTATTTGTGAAGATTTGATACTTGACTCGACTTTGGAGGGGAAAATCTTCATCGCTTGCGGAAAGGGGGACTTGGGTTAGTACGGTTAGGTACTCTATGACTATGAAATTCTCTTGACCTACGAGATTATTACGTATCTTTGTAGGTGGGTAGGTATTAGGTGAGACATTTGATAAAGATACTAGATGCTATATATATAAAAGCCGTGATCGTCCTTTTCAGATTATGACGAATTCAACAAACCTGGAATCGAATTCTTATTTTGAAATTTGATTTCTTCCTTTCGTTTTTGAACAATACAATAATCAAATTCCTTACAGTTCATTCACACTTCATTCACAGTTCATCTCAATACGAAACTACCTACACAACTTTACAAATTCCCGGACGGAAACTAAATTGTAAGCGCCGGCTTTGGTAGAAGCCGCTATCTATTCGACAGAAAGAAAACTTACACCAACAAGATCCGTTCCGGTTGCCAATGTCAAGGCTGGCTTGATTAGCTGGTCATATGATGGAAAACTCACATGGCGCTATCCAAGAATCCAAGAGATGAAATTCGGAATAACCGCTGAGTTGATCACCGAGTTGATAATTGTTCGAAGATCATATATTCATTTGGATCCTGGTTGTTCGTTCCCCGACTCTCCAAATTGATATGATCTGGGCGGTTGAGCCCCAAATGATATTTACTAGGTACTACCGGTAGCTGAGGAATTCTTTCCCTTGAGACTTGTGCGCGCACTTCTCTAGATCTGTGAGAGTGGATGGAATGGTTTCAAGAAATTCTTACTGGTATGAAGATACCCTGTCTTTCTCGGGAAGTACACTTAGCACTGCCAGTGACTATCCAATACTTGTCGTCGCAAATTCTTCAAGTATTCCTGCCTTGCATATTAGCTAGGTAGGTAGATGAGGACATTCGTGGATTCAATATCAATTTTGATTTCCATGCTTCAAGTTGTAAGTTGTAACATACCTAGGTAGATGCCTTACAATTCTCATCTATTCTAAGGCATCACAATTTCCACACTACACCATATTAGAATGTAGCCCCACTGACTTTGAACCTCTTCTTGTCCTCAAAACTTCCAATTCATTCTTTTGATTTCTTCTTCAAAATAATTTCTTACTTCTGCCTCATTTCCCACCATCTCAACAACTCTTCTACTTCTGCTTAAATACTCCCTTCTTTCTTCAATCTAAAAACATCAACTTTGTAAGTTTGATTGTGTTGCTTTTCTTAATAATTACCTACATTTAATTCCTTTCTTCTACAAATTAAGGTACGTTGCAAAAGCTCTCACTACAGAGATCTCTTCTCAAACCCCCTTCCTCTTTTTTTTATGATGAGACACAAGCTGGCACCAGTCAGAGTCGATTTGTACTCATATCTTTGAAGACAATGCTATGGCCTTCGGGCCTCCTTCTGAACAAAAAAACCTTTCATTTACATATTGAAAAATTCTTCACATTCATTTGAAATGCATGTTGCTGACATTCAATTTTGGCAGATTCTTTAAACAAAAAAACTTTCAATCAAACTTCAATCAATATGGTTCTTCACAACCCAAACAATTGGCATTGGGTAAATAAAGATGCTTCAACATGGGCAAAACAATGGTTGGAGGATAGTATAAAGGAGGTTAAAGCAGAGGAGGATGGTGTTACTGCTCAATTGGATAAATTGATTAGTATGGATGGAGATGTTGATGTCAATCAACGAAAGGGAAAGGTCATTACCATATTTGATGTCAAGCTCGTTATTGAGTATTCAGGTATGCCCTGTAGTTATAGTCAATATTATGAATTTCTGTCTAATTGGACTAGGCAAAACCAAAGATGATGAATCCGTTAGTGGTACCATCACAGTTCCTGAAGTTGCTCATGATACAGAAGAGAATGAGTATGTTGTATGTTCAATCGTCTCCTGGATGTACGTTTGGATGATTTGCCTAATTGTGACTTTAGTTTGACATAGATATTTATTCCGATGCCAATTCCAAAGCCCCAGTCAAGGATCTTCTTCGTGCAAAGGTTATTCCACAACTTCGAAAACAATTCGCTCAATTAGGTCCTGCTCTTATCACAGAACATGGAAAGGATATTCAACATGCACCAGATGCAAATCCAGCTGCCAAGATAACAGCCGCAAAGACATACCCTCATAATGCTCCAGGTCAATCTACAAGCACATCCACCAACAAAGGTTCTTCTTTAGTCAACACAACTACTGTTACCGATAATGAAGAATTCAGAGCTCCAGCTTCAGAACTTTATCAAACATTTACCGATCCTTCTCGAATTGCCGCATTCACACGCGCCGCCCCAAAATTATTTGAAGGTGCAAAGAAGGGAGGGAAATTCGAGCTTTTCGGAGGAAATGTTTCTGGTGAATACCTTGAACTTGTTGAACCAACAAAAATCGTAGAAAGTTGGAGACTTGATCAATGGCCACAAGGACATTTCTCTAGATTAGAGATCAACTTTGATCAAAATGATGTTGATAATGTTACGGTTATGAGAGTTTCTTGGTCTGGTGTTCCAGTTGGTCAAGAAGAAGTTACAAAGAGAAATTGGAGTGAATATTATGTTAGGAGCATCAAACAGACTTTTGGGTAAGTTTCTTTGGGGGGTTTCTTGGAGGGATTTATACTGCGACGCATGCTAATCTTATTAATAATATAGCTTCGGCACAATTTTGTAGATGAAATGATGGTTAGAATGGGGAAGCGAGGTGGTGGACGAATAAGGGGCATATACATGGAGAGATGAATGGTTGATGGAAGGCAAGCGAGCGAGCGAGCGAATGAACGAACGAATGAAAGCAAACGAATACCTAGATGAATACTGAAATGAGCTCTTTTTTATTATGAATGATGGATGGATGGATGGATGAAGGAAGGAAATTCTTTTAGATCACTATAGATGAATCTACATTGGCGTTGCTACTGTCACTTGCAATGCGCACCAACTTTCTCATGTATGGAATTGTGATGATCTCTTGGGTACCCATCGATACCTATATTCTGTAGAGCTCACATATGTATGAATGTATGCAGGTAAGTCAAGAGGCGAGTAAATGACGCTCCGCTGGCTCTCCGGGGGCCACTGCCGTGGGGGCAGACTAGGATTAGGACCACGAGGAATGGAGAATGGAGAATGAGGGTTGGGATTCGGGAATAAGGGAAGGATATTTGAGAATCGAGCGTAGCGAGCTAAAGGGGGTTTGGGGGCTTGCCCCCATGGAGAAGGTAGGGAGAGATGGGATGGAAGGTGGGGTTTGAGAGGGTGGTAGTGGTGGAAGAGAAGGGGAGAGCGAAAAGGAACAATTTCAGGAGCTTGGAAGAAAGGAGGATGATGGATGGTGTGGAAGGGAGATTCAAATTGAACCTCTTGAATTGATGGATGCTGAAGGCTGAATGATACTATGGTACTATGGTACCGGAATGAGAGATTGCGGGGATGCTTAAGATTGCGGGTAGGTGGTAGAGGGTAGTAGGTAGGTAGTGGTGTGAGATGTTGGTGTTGAAGTTGTGAGGCGGGATTTAAGGGGGAAGTGGAAGGGGAGTGGGAGGAGATGGTGTGTTCAAAAGAGCAGAAATAAGGGGTAGGCGTTCAAAGATTTATCTCGAAGAATAGTGACTGGCGGCGAAGAGAAAATCAATAGGGAGAACTCAATACATGAAGGTTGAAATGTGCTTGCGAATCTACTTGTTTCTGGTGCTTGGATATCGTGCTCTGATTATGAGAAGTAGATCTGTGTGAGTTTGAATGATTGGTAGTGGTTATTTGATGTTGTAGAACTGTATAGCGAGGTATTAAAGATCAAACTTGTGTTTGTAAATACATATTCGTCGCAGGTGTTTTTGAATTAATAGAATAATCATGATAGCACGTTATGTAATTCGCGCTAACCTTTCATACTTGACGTGCACTTGACTTAGGTATCCCACCAACTTTACTGACAGGAAAGATCTCCATATTCTTAATCCATCATTTTATAACTATGTTTGATTATCTTGTCTTTCTATCAAAGATCCAATTACCGAGTCATCTCAAAAGAACATATGCATCATTAATCAATTATTCATACATTCAATCTGTTTAGTTGATGATATCTCAAGGCAGACATAAAGAATGGCGCAATTTAAGATCGACAGAAGATACAGGTAATCACTGAGCCTATAAAGTACCTATCAAGATAGAACGTCTACGACGCCCCGAAGACTCTTCACGAGGAACAGCGAAAGAGGTTGGGACGGTATGTCACCCATCTAAAACATTCAAGGATACTTATCTTATCAACTTGATGTTCAATTAGGCATTCATTCTTCGTTATATGGTTCATCCTCGAGTGTCTCCTAGCAGCCGTCACAGTGAACCCATTAACGTGGCTATGCTCTGCAGTCCCGGTCAATTTGGTACAAAAGTATGCATTTTAAATCCTCCCTAAGGCTGGTTATATGCAAGATGGGACTCAAGCGAGTATTCCAGCCAATAACCTTTGATATATATATATGACACTTGCAATAGATCATTGAGATTTAAGGTTGAGTGGTCGAGTCAATCTGTTTGATTTGTGGAAGCGATTTCGAAATTCCCGTATACAGTTTCATGCGCCGCCTTTCTTACACGAAGCGCTTTGATAGATAACTTCCTTTTTGTTTACATAAGAATTGGATACGTGGATTGGAGATCGTATCGTTTTGTTTACTTATTACCCAAATGTCCTTAATTTTCATGTAGTGTTTCTCGTTCATTCTTTTCGTTCGTTTTCTATACATTCACATTTTCGTCAAACTATAAAATTACAACATCAATAACAAACCCTTCATCTCCAATCATGGGTTCCCCAGATTATTCACCCCTTCCTCGAGAATCCTCGGATTCGGATCGATACATTGCCCCAAGTTCAGATGGATATCGAACATCTGAGGAATATTCTCCTCGTACCTCCAAGAGTCGTTCTATCACCATTAACTATGTACTTATTCTCCGACTTATGAACCTCGCATTCGGATCAGCCGCTTTCGCACTATTCGTTACCAATGGTTATGAGAAGTATATTGCTGCTGATGTCTTTCTCATGCTCAGTTTGATCTTTAATACCGTTCGAATCCTACATACATTTGTTTCATCAGTCTTTCATGTCACTGTTGAAATTAGTCGTGGTTCATGGCAGAGTAAATTATCTGTTAGACCAAATGGAGCTAAAGCAACAAATGTAATGGATTTCTTGTTGGCTAGTGGTTTAGCATTTTCAATGATTGGTGGGATGGTGAACAATTATGAAAATTATCTAGTGGTTGATGGGATTGTAGTCGCCTTTTTCGCTATGTAAGTTTATCAACAATGTTTTTGTGGATATATTTTTCTAATGTTTTCTGTCAGGGCCATACAATACATCATAGCATTGCCGATTCAAAACCAAACTTTTATGCTCAAATTTCACTTCCACAGTGAAAGCGATGAGAATCGAGAGGAATTGTTTGGACGAAATGATGCTCATCGAATTATTCTCAGAGACGACGGAAATAGACAAACCCCTGAGAATTTGGTATAATTTCCACTCATCGACATGACAATCTCGAATATCTAACTATTGGTCCACTGGAAAGCTTATATCGGTTATGAAACACACCTTTGCTGTTATACCTGCGGTTATTGGGGAAGTATTGATTCATAATGAATCGAATCGACAATTTGTTCCGTATTTCTACCTCGTCGTTCCTTAGGTATTGAAGTAGAGGAGGGAATAAATATACTTTCATTTATTCGGCCTTTATTCATATATATCTATCTATCTGTCATTCATTTATTCATCTATTCAGTCGTTCATTCATCTATCCAGTTGTTCATTCATTCATCTATACAACACAACAGCACAGGTCTTGAAGTGCCAATTATTCTAACCTGCGCCGTAAGATAGGGGAAATCTCACCTCATTTTGTTATTTGTGCAGAGATTAAATTACCGGATTACCAGAGACCTTTTAGGTACCTCATCTTCGTCCACTCCGTTGATAATATTTTCCCCCGTTGTCTTCAATTGCATGCTTCCCCAATCCAATTCTTCTCGCCATTCATCATTTTCTTTTCACATTTCCCTTTCTCACCATCTTGCCCACTGTCTATCTCAATTAAAATAAGAAGATAATTCACTCTATCACTATTCATACATGATTTTTTTTTATCGTGAAATTGAAAAGATTTTCTTTATAACGTTCACACCAAATAGGTAAAATCCAACATGGAAATTTATCCCCCTTCATCTCGCTTCGCTGAAACGTTGTCTTCTTCTAGGTACCTAGAGCAAAGCGATGAAGGCACCACGATGCAGACCTGGCGGAGTGTTTGAAACGTATATGAAATGAGAGTGAGATCCAATATCAGTAAGTAACGAGTCAATATTTCCGGATGTCCTCTTTGTTGGTTGATTTACTTTACAAATTGTTACAAGGCAACCTTTGAAACGTCCCAATGCCTCATTTTCTGACCCATTCGGACGAAATGGCTATATGGATCTAATTAAGCCTCTCAGCCTATTGTTACTTCCATAATATGTCGCCAAAATTATCATTGGATTGGGTCACCAAGGGGTTACCGTCTAGGCAATATTTCCCTCCGGGTCTAGGCAATATTTCCCTCCGGGTCTCGGCTTAGATTTCTCGACCCCTTTTCTGTACCGAGAAGTGACCGTTATTTCAGGCTGATACATATATTCAAAACGCTACCTATATATATCCATCAATCTTATACCCTGAAAATTCCTGACGAGAAAGATCTGCAGCGCGCACAATTCATTTTTCGCAGCAATTCCAAAGTCCCTCATTTTCGCCTCTTATATCCTCATTCAATAAATTATGTCTACGACCGATGTCTCCTCTGACTCCCGTCGCTCCGATCGCACCCATCGCACCCATCGCTCTCATCGCTCTGGTGACTCCCGTCCCTCGAATGCCTCTAGAAATTTACACGAAGTATTCTTGGACCCCATTACCAAGATGGCCGTGGAAGTCACCTATAAAAACGGGAAGAGAATCGAGCCGATACCGTCTGATGATTCAAAGCCTGGTGATGATCAGAGTAGTGAGTATTCGGCTGCTTCTTCGGCGAATACAGATTCAACGGTCAAACCGAAGAAGAAGAATCGTGGTAATGGATCTTTGCATACGATTGATGAGCATGAGCATGAGCACGATAATAACGATAGACGATTGGTATTGCGATCCCGCAAATTGGAAGAAGACGGATCCAGAGGAGGATCAAGGAGAGCACCAAGTACAGTACCAAGTACATCATCAAATAGAACAGGCAGTAATGCATACAGCCAACGCACCTCCACTCACAGATCCAGGGCGCCCACACAGATTGAAAAGGAGGTAAAGCCAGACGATAGCATCAGCAATGTTTCTGCAAAAACATATAGCACAAGGACAAAAAGTTCTCGATCTGGTTCTACTTCTGTTTCTGATTTTCCTAGGCCCCCACCATCGCAGGTCAGTAGAACCGACAGTGACGGTAAAGGTAGTCTATATGCATCGGATATGCGGAGAGTAGCACAACATCATGCAGCACCACCACTCAAATACCGAGAACCAACTAGACCCCCACCAAGCGAAAGAGGAGGAAGCGTTAGCGCTGCGCAACCATACCCATCATCAGGTGGACAAGTTGGATACGGTGGACCACCATCAGCGCATGGAGATATAAATAGATATCCACCAAGACCAAGAACAACAGCAGTTACTAGTGGTGGGCACTGGTCCTCATCATTTGTACAAGATGGACAAGGTAGATCAGTTCAAATGCATTCATCATCCTTCTTTGCATCACGTACAGGTTAATAAGTATGGTTCGGGTTCGAGGCTTCAATATGATAACGGTAGTAGGTATGACTAGGTAGGTGGGTAGGTAAGCTGGTGATCATTGTTTATCTATACCTACCTACCTACCTACCTGCCTGCCTGCCTGCCTACTGGGGATTATATATAATCACCCAGTCAGCCGGTTCGTACGCGCATTGCCTCGAAAGATGTGTAAACTCAATTTGGGATTTGGAGTTTGGAGTTTCTGGAGTTTTTAAAGCATTGGAATATTGATAGATCGCAATTGATATAGATTCGATTTGGAATATTGATATAGGCAGCAGTTAGTTTGATTTCATGATAATTGGTTTTGGTGCAGCGTTAATGGATACTTGATGAGGTTGGAAGTTCTTGACTTACATAACATTCGTTTCTTCAAGCGAAGCGCGAAAGCCCCCACGGCAGTGGCCTAGCGGAGCGACATTAATAAGGAACAAGAGGTCTTTACATAAAATACAATCACAACCAAATCTCACAAATAAAATGAAGAACTATTAATGTGAACAAGTGTTCAATATTTGTATTGGCACAATGGTGATGATACAAGGTCTAGCACGCCAGCCACCCTATGATATCGCTAATTTCAAGGGAAATGAATCAACTTATTGATCATCCTCCAACGCCATACTCCAATGTCCGTCCAAGGACTTTTCCCCAAATATACTGTTATCCTTCACAGAAGAATTCCCATGCACCCTAACCTTACTAAACTCTCTAAATTCAAACAAATCCTTCCCAGAAGACTGCTCAACATTCATTACCGCGTCCGGTTTTGAAATTGTCGACGTCTGTTCCTTTGTCTGTTCCCTCATTATAACTTTAATAGCCCAAGACAACGTTATTAAAGATTCCAAACTCGAAGACTTATCACCGAAACGAAGATCAAACACCTTTGCGCCGTTCATACAATCGCTAGCTGATTGTTGATTAGACGACAACCGCATTGTCTCCAGCGTCGCATCCAGAAGAGGACGCGCCAAGCTGGGACTGCAGGTTAAGAGTCTCCTCAACAATCGAATCCGAAGAGTGTACTTCGGGCGCAGATGGTGTGATCTCGTCTTGGTGAATGAAGTCCGCGAATAAGGCATCGTTAGTGGCGCCGTTGTTGTCAGTAGCCAAATTATCAAAGTTATTAGTGAAGGCGTCAACGATAGGACCGATCCGTTCATTAAAGAAAGTTTGATCTGCACCAAGGGAATCAGGATATTCGAGATGACTGGTGAAGTCATCATTTGAACCCATAGTGTATTGACCAAAACCCGTGAAATTAGAATATTCTGAGGGGTACTCATCCAATGCCCTTGTACTTTCGGTTGACACTGCAGGTCGCACAACATTGCAGCAGAATGTTGTGTCATACCGAAAGAACTGGGGTTGAATGAGTCCTCATCATTTGATTCCATTGAAGGTGGTGGTGGTGAAACGGAAGCTAGATCAACAGTACCAATTGCTGATTGCATAGTATTGTGACTATCTCTAATTGGTGTCATTATTGATCCAGACTCTTCCATTCCGAATAATTGTTTTGTAAAGGCGAGTGGGGATTGTCCATCGAAACTTTCTTTTCGACTTGGAGTTGAAGTAACAGATGAAGGAGGAAGGCATGCTGGTGTAATATTTTCGCCAGTCATACCGGTGACTTCTTCTAGCTTTCGACGAACTTCTTCATATCTAGCTTGCATATCTGCCAGTTGTAATTGCAAATCGGTATTTCTACGTTCGATTTGATCTTTTTCTGCTTGAAGATTATCAACTTCTTGTCTCTTTCTTTCCCTTGATGTTTGAGCAGCTCGACGATTTCGAAGGACTCTTTCAACTCGACGTTGTTCCTTTTCATCTTCTGTCTTTGCTCGTTTTCTGTTGGATTGATTGTATTAGCCAATGTTATTGAATGATGAATGATAGATGAATTAAATTACCTTGGAGGGAGATTTGTTTTGGGTTCAGGCAATTGTTGACCCCAAGACTTTCTCTTCTTGACTTGTTTCTTTTCTGGTGCAGGTGTACCAGCAAGACTTCCAGTTAAACCCGTATTATCCTCACCCATATCATCCCCAAACATGCTATCACCATCGAAAGATTGTGGAGTCATAGCTTGTAGTGGCTCCATACTTCCTTCTGTGTGAAATAATGAAGGGTATTGTTGACCAGGTATTGAAGTGAATGATTCGGCAATAGATTCTGCTGGTGATAACTCAAATTTTAGATTTGGAGTCGACATCTTTGGTGGTATGATTATTTGTGTGGATTGGTTGTATGTGAGGTTGACGTTGATGTTGATAATGACGACCTCGATCTCGACCTCGACCTTGACCTCGAACTCCAAGTGGATGATGAAACTTAGTTCTTAAGTTCCTGAGTGGATCTCTTATTGATGTTCTATGATGGAGAGGAGAAGGGACAATCAAAATGGATTTATGCACAGAATGACTATTGTAGATGGAGGATATTGTGGAGGGAGTCAAATGTGGACAAGCCCATAATGAGGAGGACAGATGGCCCACTTGAGATTGAATGTATGAGTCAATGGATGCCTTGAGATGCCTTAATTCAGGTAGGTAGACAAATAAGAATTAAGGAATGGAAGAAAAGAATTAAGAGTAAGAAGATGATGGAAGATTCCAAGCAAGGATAGTTGGAGTAAAAAGAAGAGAGAGAGAGAGAGAGAGAGAGATTGGATTGCTTGTGTGAGTGAAATGGGAATATTCGAGGTGGGAGATCTGTCCTCTTTATCAATTGAACACGGTGTTCGGTTAAGGGGTTTATTCAAGATCATTCTAGGAATTCAAGGGACCAATCAAATGTCATCATTCATTTACTTGATGGAAGGTAATGATCCCAGAAAGGAATGTTCTCAATAAGACCCATGCTTTATCTAAGAACTTACCATATTAGGTTTAGATTGAGAAGTCTAGATGCTTAACTACGAAGGTAATACGCCAAGTTCACGCCATTTGAATCAATTTAGTAAGATTTAACATCTCCTCTCTCTTACATCGTACATTCTTATTTATGGGTTCCAGATTCCATTTTCCAACACATCGTAAAGTCGTAAAGAGTGGGCAAGTGGGTGAGTGCCACTGAGTGGGTGAGTGGGCTCAAGCTTTTTACCTTACCTTACCGTACAGTAGTCCAAAACCAACTTAACACAGCCTCCATGTCAAATTCCGATGGTTTACCAGTTTGAAGTCTGAAGTCTGAAGTCTGAAGTCTGAGGTTTGAAGTTTGAAGTCATTGATAGAGTTTATGGTTGGGGGTTTATGGTTCATGATTCATAGTCTAGCTCATACTTCTAGCTCATACTTCATAACTCTTACCTTCACTACTCTTTGAGAGTCGAGATGGAGATCTTATGAGAGCTTACCAGTTACCATTCCTACCTACCAATTACCATATATATCCCATTTAAACATACGTAAGGATGGCGAATCACAGAAATCGAAAGAAGCATTGATTTGTGCACCCTTTTATCCTAAATTTAGATTATTATCCAACAAGAAAAGAAGGCTTGGGAAAACTTTACTTGCTTACCTACCTATCCAGGGTACCTATTCTATCTATGGCTTATACTTTGGATGACTCCTAGGTATTCACTTGTATGTACTTGGCTTATATAACATTGCTACCTGCCTGGATACGATAATAGTATACACAATCATAGAACCATTATGTGAATCTATTACGAGCAAATAATCTACCATGGTGTTGATAATGATGATGATTCCAAAAACTCATGTGGAGCTTCTTTGCCTTCGTTCGTACCTTCGTTCGTACCTTCGTTCGTACCTTCGTTCGTACTCCCTATGCCAGCTAGATACGTATCCGTTACTAATAATCATATAAGAAAGTACGACATATGTTCCGTACCCAGCCCAGCCCAGCCCAGAATACACCATTCGTAAAGATAGATTTTAAAAATGAACCCCTTTATTTGAACCCGAACGGCGAATTCCCTAGGTCTATTTCCATTCATTCAAAATTCAATCAATTTCTTAATGAATAAATTCCCGAATGTTCCAATCTTCCAATGTCCCAAGAAAATCACTCAAAACCTTCCTCAATAAAGTTTCAACAACAAAAAGTTGATCCACCATTAGTTTATTTAGTATGTTAGAGAAATATCTAGGGATGGTGAGTGACATTTAGACTTCAATCCTCATAAGACGGTCTTTCATAGATGATAGAAAACTCCGTAGTTATGATACCTGGATAGATAGACTTTCTCTAATTACCGACCGTATAGAGCAAATACAAACATTCCATTTCGTAGTCTACGGAATATAGAAGGTCTTTGTCAATATATTATCAAAAAGATTTATATTAAGTTTCATCATTGATCAAACAGGGAAGTTCGATCTTTTGATATCGCTGATAAAGGAGATTGATTCGTAAACTTTCTACGCGGTTGCCCCTCCTTGTCGATCAGGGGTTTTGGGAATAAACCGTATGGTAGGTAGGGTATAGATCGGTGAGGGGGAGACGTGCGAGAGGGGAGGGGAGGGAACGTGGGTATCAAAGCGAAAAGGGATAGGATAGATAGATGGAGATAGAATTGGAATTGGGATTGTTCGAGAACTTTGAACTTTAAACTCGACATTGACGTTGGATTTGGATTTGAGGATATACTAATTTGAGCAATTGAGATATTGTTCAGATCTACAGTATCAACAACTCCCGGTATCAAAGTATCTAAACTTCTCATTAGCACAATCTAAATTACTCCCTACTATATCAGACTTCAGCCCCTTAACCTTCTCACTCAGCCATAATTCTACGCCATCTCAGCACATTTCAAATAAAGGCGTAGATACTAAATAATTACAAACCACCTTACATCCATTACTCCCTTTCTATCCCTCCTATCCCTCCAGAAATGCATTCCTTCATCCATCTCACCATCTCACCATATCCTCACATCAGAAATAAACTTATTCCACGCCTTCACAATACTACCCTCCGCTTTCCTACTTCTCCGTTGTCGGTCATCTAACCTATTGATTCATTGATACCGGAGAAATATTACTAGATGGTGTGGGTGCTACTACTACCAAATTGATCACACAATCCGATGCCTCCGTAGGTAGGTCGTATCAATTATCCGCTCCGTAGGTTACTTACTTAACTTTTTGTCCCACTAGATCAATTGCTCAATGTTACCCAACTATCTTTACCTAGGTAGAGTATCTGATGATAATGCATTTAACATTTAATATTTAGCATAATCATCCATCCAAACTCTTCCCTTATACTCTGAACGGAAAAACGGGCACATCAAACCTGCCAAAATCGAGACTTTCTTCAAAACATGATTATTTCAAAATTGAATTAAAAACTCAGAAAAATATTATAAATTGAACAAAATGAACAAAATGAAGATATATTATAAATCTTAAGCTTTTTAATATTATATTTCAATTTCAATTTAAGAATATTAATTATTGATTTAAAAGGGAATTTTGAAGTGATGCTGTCTTTTTGGTGTGCCTATTAAATCACTCAGAGTGTGCCCCTCTAAACCAAACCACTTAAGTGAAGAAATAAACATCACACTACCCCAAATTCCCAGTACCTACTAACATGCCTGTCAAATGTCAATTATATCACCCAATCCAGTAGATACGATCCAACCAATCTCAAGATATTTCATCCCTCCGGCCCTTTCTACCTCCGGCCCTTCTCCCCTTTTTCCCCATCTTCTCATTCATTATACACTTCATTATGCAGAAAGTCGGAATTCTCAATGATTCCTCCGATTCTTCACTTCCATCCCAATTAACTTTGCTACTCACATCACATCACATCGCATCAAAACGGAGGTACCTGCCTCCTCACACAGCATGAAGATAATCCCGCCCCTCTACTCACCCCTCACATACTCCGTATACATCCTCGGATAATGTATCCAGAAAAAGAAGTTGGTTGTACAGTACGTACGGCGCACAATTGTCCTTGCATCGATGTGTGTATGTGTGTATGCGTGCAGTGTTCCTCAAACCTGCATAAATCAATCTCCCCTCTGTATTTCCAGAACAAGCCATGTTTCCAGCGTGGTATTGCAGTGGCGCATGCGGCACTTTTGTGGTATGGTATGTGATGTTACACTGGAGGG
Source organism: Botryotinia convoluta (assembly GCA_004786275.1). Classification (NCBI taxonomy): domain Eukaryota; kingdom Fungi; phylum Ascomycota; class Leotiomycetes; order Helotiales; family Sclerotiniaceae; genus Botryotinia; species Botryotinia convoluta. The sequence continues at coordinate 23,048 of PQXN01000252.1, forward strand.
AAGAAATAGATCCTCCGTAGAGAGTACAGTCAGATTCGACAAATATATCTTTGAGCTTAAAAGGGAAGTTGGATAATCAATGATTGATTAGTGTACACTGACTGTATGAGCAGTACGAACTATGATTTCCATCCCAACACCAACTTCTAAGCCCTCCGCCATCTAACAGTGAACGATAACAGCACAGTAAGTTACCTACCTAGGTACCTATACAATAATAAGGTTTGAAGCAGAATCAAAGTCAAAACATATCAAGAAGATCTAGACCCCCTCCCCAAAAAACTAAGTCTACAAACGCTCCTGCAAACACGGCATGAATCTCCTTGTCCAACCCCAAACAAGAAGATGTACTTGCCGCGCCGCCTCTCCATATTTTTGTTTTTCGCAGTAGAAGATATTGGGGGGTTGCAACGGCGTGGTGGTACTTCATTGTGGAGTGTGTTTAGTAAATTTAGTAGATATAAAGGTATATGGGTCATGTGATGACAGTCGATAGCTGATGAATTACATGTGAAACAGATTTTCCTTTTTCAAGCAAGACACACACAGTAAGATGGCTCAGATTGCGCAAGACGATATGATATGATCTTTTTGAAACACTTTGGAACAGTTGTAGCACGAGATTGATCAATTATAATTTTGGGGGCCAAATATCTATCCATTTCTTTCTTTTTATTTGTTATTTATTTATTTATTTCCCATATATTTTTATTACCGTTTTACAGTACCCAAGCAAACAAGTCTTTCTTCTCCCTTTCCTTCACTTTCCTTTCCCCTTTGCCCCTTTTTTCGAAACACACCCCTCAGACCCCCTCCCTCCCCTCCACCCACAAACATGCAATGCGAAAGTTTCTCCACATGCCGTGCTCCCCATCTTCCTGTTCCTTGTCTCGGGCTTGTGAAGGGAAGGGAAGAGAAGGGAAATAAATTGGTATTTCACCGCCTACACGGCAATATCCTTCTCTTCTATTCTAATTTCCATCGTCCGTACAATAATCTATGTATATTCCCCTCCAAACTCCACTCTACTTTCCTTGGATCTTGAGGCTCCAACCAACCGGTACTTCCGCCCCGCTACAGATATCCTTCTTGATGTGATTTGTGAGTGGGCCTGGAATTGCTTCCGAAGCTCGAGAAGATAGAGGGGCGGAAGATTGGAATAGCCTTACACCGCCCGGCAGTAGGTACACCGCTTCCTTTTCATATTTTGCTTGGTATGTACATTCATTTACATTCAACTCGAGGTCTTGGAGTACTGTAAGTACTGTGGATGAGAGATGATATGATATGATGTGATATGAAATGATGTATAGTAAACTCCACACTGCACCTCTGCCCCTCCTCAAGCCCCTCCAGTCCATCTCAATCCCCTCCTTCCAGAACATACCGGGTGCTAACCCAAGCCCAACCCGCTCTCCTTGCAAAAACAAACGGTAAACAAAACCAACCATTCTATATCCAAGCCAACCTCATCCTCACCGCATCATCTGCATCTATCGCACATACATACATACCAGTACCAACGAAGACTCTCTAGCGCATCCCAACCCCACAGATGCCATGTGTTTGCCGCTCCTGCTGCGTAACCGATACGCTCCACTCTTTCTGCGAGGCAACGGAGTGCAAATCCAGGAAGGCGCACCACGTCAATTGTCTAGACGCGGGCGAGTGTGACATGGCAATCGAGGTGGTTGTTGATGCATATTCATGAACGGGAGGTATGTCTTTGCTGGATCTGATAGGTACGGTGGTCACTGGTCAGTATGTATGTACGGTAGATCTCGAGTCGCTCAGCACCCAAGTAGGTTTGTTATTGTCTTGAAACCATCGGGATTTTGAGGAACGCATCGCGCGGTTAGAAGTGGGATCTTTAAAGCGGTTGAGGTTTTATATTTGCTTTTGAGATGGGGATGATTGGGATGGATTTAAGATGTGGCTGGGCTAGGTGCGGTGCAGATGTGGAATGTGAGTTCTGAGTGGTGCTTATCTGATTGAAATGCATGTAAAAAAGGTTGAGTGTCTTGAGTTTGTAAGTACTAAAAGTATACCAGGAGATCTTCTTTTCTTGTTGCTCATTTTTGCGCTTCTGATGTCTCGAGATTTCAGGCTCTAGTCCGAGTAGATTCAAGAACTAGTGTCCTAGTATTCAACATCAAATGTCTTCGCGTCATATGTTGTTTCGATGAGAAATACAATTGGTGATTTTTGGTAGCTACAAGATTCTTAAGGAGAGGCGATTCAGTCTTTTCCAGATGATTCCATGATTGGTAGTGACCCGATTGGATTGATCTTGAATTCCTTTTCTTTTGTTGAGAAAAGGTAGTAGATTCTTATTGAACTTGAATGTACACTGTGATTCGGAACTAGAATTCCTCTCGATTAGGAATCCGACTGGTGTACAGTTCCCAGCTTGCTAAATGTCAATTGATTCATGTACTGTACCTGTCGTTCGCCTTTGCTTTCATTTATCTTGTAACTATAGGCTGCTTTATGCAAATTTCTCAAATTCGATACCTGTGGGAGTATTATTATGTTTGGTTTCAATTGTTGTGCGAGGTTTGAGGATTGGAAAAGTTGGGGGTGGGGAGTGAAGCGATGAGGGGTGATTGAGGGGTGCGGGGTACTATTGCTTTGGTTTGCTTTTGAATGGATATATTGTTCATTTACACTCTTTATGTCCAAAATTCAGTGTTAAAAATGGAGATTTAACATAATTTACTTGCGAGATAATTCGGACAAGACTTCTGGATGCGATGTCGCGTGAGTCAGAAGCGGCATGAACTACAAGCCGAAATATATTTGAAGGTAACACAACCCTAAGGAGGGTTTGAATGTCCTGAACTGGGTGTTTATAAGAAGCAAAGGGGTTTATTTATACTCATGTACCTTCTATTGTCACAAGATCTTGGTCATTGTTTCATCTCAACTAACAATGCAATGTCCGTTCTTCCCGGGCACCTAAACATTGCGAGGAACCTCATATGACCTCTTTCTTGAGCAAACATGCAATTAATTGAGGAATTCACCATGGCAACACCTCACTTACTATGAAAAGCACACAGCTACGCAAAATGAAAACAGAGTTGATAGGGTGCTGTTAACCCATACGGCAGGCAGATTGTGTGCTACCGTATAGAAGGTGATTCATAACAACAAATCCATGGTGTTATTCAAGCAAACTTACACATGTAAAATTGAATTCAACGATCAATTCAGATATTCATAGCTTGTTACTATAAAGCTGAAGAGAAAGAGCATCTGTTTGGAGGAAGAATGGTTTGAAAACTTACATTGAGTCCTTGTCCATTTCCAAACCGCATCACTCCAGCGACAGAAGATGTCTTCAAGTGTCATTCTTTGCTGTCTTGCGACTAGCATCCCGAGGGGACACTCATCCAAGCTTCTTTCTCTCTTTCTTTCGGCCTTGGATGCTCGCCTACGACTCAACAAAGCCTTTCCACTTCTTGCGGGCGACATACCAACAAAATCAGAACCAATTATCGAACTCCAAAATATTGAAAAGGATAGTACTTCTTCTCCAAAGTACTACATTCGTTATTTTCTACTTACAGATGACCTGGAGAAACATAGACCATACATTGAGATGTATCCAGGTGATAGTTTTGGTGAGCTAGAAATTCAAGCTGTGATTCAGTGGAAAAAGGAACAAAAGCAATGGTGGAGTATGGATAATATTACAGATTAAAGAGTGATTTGGAGATGTAGCAGTTGTCAATGTTCATATTTTGTTAGAGTATTGAGAGGAAGTGAAGAGTGAGTAGTGAAATGGAGGAGGGACACTTAGTCAGGAGTATGTATGTATTCAACAATTCATTATATAGCTCGACTAACACCAAGACTTGCACTTCAGCTCACCAGGGAGTCATTCTTCAAATACGTCGTTGGCATAAGAAATAATGAAACGTCACTTGACGCAACCTCTCCTTTCACAACTACCGTAATGTTATCACTCGATACTTACAGCTCAACAACTCATCGAGATGAATTTGGACTGAAGCTTCCGTCGTTTTGCACTGGTGGTTGATGAGCTTGATCCAAAGAAAACCCGACAATCTTGAGGCAGTGGTATAATTCTCATATAGAGCATATCCAGGAGGATTGTAGCTCTAGTATATCCCGTTCATCACACACAGCACGCTTTTCTGGTAGAAGCGATCAAATAATGCTCCTAAGGGGAAATCGCTAGAAATTTCAATACCATATATTTCCAACGAAACAGACTAATATGCAACATTGAATTATGATAATTTGTGTGGTGATATTTGATATGACAATGAAGTGTGGTTCAAAATACCTACCTACCTACAGGGAGTTGAAGTAACTGTAGCGACCCACGATAAGCCCGATAACAGCCTGTCGCGCTAAAACATCAAACAATTGATGAAGCTCTCTTCCAAATATTCAAATTTCTATCAACCATCCACAACATAATATTAAAAGTTTATAATGGGTAAAGGTTCGTCGCAATACCATTCAGATCCAAAATACAAAGGCATACTAACATCGATCTCTCATAGGCACGGACAAACTATACGTGAGCTTTCACCAGTCCCAGACTACGTACCAATGTCAAGTTTTCCCATATGCTAATCTTTACATGGCATTTAGATCACCCATTCCGAATGGTCATCCTCTGATGCATTCTCCGCGAGTAGCGGATCAAATGTTTCCCAAAAAGCTCCCAATGGCTCTTTCAAGCGCCTTCCCTTCAACTTTTGTGCGGCGAGTTTACAACCATTCAAACATCCAGTCTGTACAGCCGAAGGTACTATATTCGATATAGAAGTTATTTCACAATGGCTTGAGAAGCATGGCACAAATCCTATCAATGGAAAACCATTGAGTGCGAAAGATTTGATAAAATTGAACTTTGCGCGGAATGGAGATACCGATGCGCAAGAAAGAGGTTCTGGTGGTGCTGGAGGGGATGGTAAAGGAGAAATGGTGGACCCAGTTACCTTCAAAGTCTTTACGGATAATACGCATATCGTCGCTATAAGGCATGGTACTGAGGCCAATGTTTTTGCTTGGGAAACTGTCGAGAGATTGAATATCAAGGCAAAGATGTGGTTGGATCTAGTCGATGATCGAGAATTTGGGAGGTCGGATATCATAACATTACAAGATCCGCAAAATATCGAAAGTCGAGATCTTAGCAAGTTTAGATTCTTGAAAGAAGGAGAGTCTGTTTTGAGCAAAGAACAAGAGGAAGAAAGGTCGAAAGGTAGCGTCAATATTAATGCATTGGGCAGAGTTGGAGATAAAGTTTTGAGGGCAAAGGAAGCTGTCGAGAAAGCTAGAAGGGAAAGGGAGGCTGGCGGAGATGTTAATCGCGCGAAATCAATGGTTAAACCAGGGTCGACAACTTCTATGGTGAAACCTTCATTATTACAAGAAAAGAAAATGGCATACAATGCAGCACAATATACAACGGGAAGAGCGGCAGCAAGTTTTACAAGTACGGGCTTGACTCCAGAGACCAGTGGAGAAAGAGCAATTCTTACGGATGAAGAATATATGTTAAAGCCGAAACGAGTCAAGATAAAGGGATATGCTAGAATTGAGACGAATTTAGGATCATTGAATATCGAATTACAAACCGAAACGGCACCTCGCGCAGTATGGAATTTTGTTCAATTAGCTAAAAAAGGTTACTATAATGGTGTATCGTTCCATAGGAATATCCGAAATTTTATGATTCAAGGAGGTGATCCAACAGGAACCGGTAAAGGAGGTTCAAGTATTTGGGGAAAAAACTTTCAGGATGAATTCGACGGACCTTTAACTCATGATTCAAGGGGTGTAATGAGTATGGCCAACAAGGGAAAAAACACCAACTCGAGTCAATTCTTCATCACCTACAAAGAAGCTAAACATTTAGATCGAAAACACACCATTTTTGGCCGTGTTGTCGGTGGTATGGATGTACTCTCTAAACTCGAAAAGGTGGAAGTAGACGATAAAAGTCGTCCTATAAAAGATATCGTCATGGAAAATGTGGTAGTTTTCGTTGATCCATTCGAAGAATTTCAAAAACAGAAACAGGAGAAAGATGTTGCGGAGAAAGAAAAAGCGGAAATCATGAGGCAGGGAGGAACGGAAGATGATAAAACTACATGGACTGGTAAACGGATTAGGGGTGATGGAACGGTGGTACAAAATGAGGCGACGGGTGGAGTGGGGAAATATCTTAAAGCTGGTGGAACGGATAATAGTGTTGGAGTTGTGGAAGTGGACGAAGAGGAGGCGCCAGTTAAGAAGAAGATAAAGTCGGGGGGATTTGGGAATTTTGATGCTTGGTAATTATGGGAAGCGTGTTTATGTTGATGGTCCATTTGACCCCTGAATTGTATTTCTCGCGTATGGACCAGGGGAAGAATTTCTGCAATATAGGGAAAATAAATAAGAAATATCATGCTTCTCTCAGCCCAGCGTAGCTATCTATGTAAATTAGAAATGGAATACATGGTGTCTATGGGCTTTGTCACAATAACATATCAATTTAGCAACTGCTAAAAAGCGGAAATCGAGGGGAGTTCACATGTGCAGTTAAATATTAATCAATAAGCAAGTATGTATTCTATGTCGGGTTTATCTTCATAACGCATCTACCGTAAGTTGTGCGTGGCATTGTATGAACCAATTTTCCACCCACCCAGCCATGTCCCCATCCCTTCCCATGTGTCAAGGGATTTACAAATGAAGAATTATCCTTTAAGATCTTAGATTTAAACGCCCTCGCTGTGTATTATGATTTGAACCCCTTCAAAAACGCCGTCCCACCATTTTGGTACAACTTCCCCGCCATCCATCTATCGCTTCATATGAGAGTAATCGTGCAACAAATGTGCCATGTGAGTATTTGTAGTACGACCACCCTTTCTTGGAGCCTTTCTCTTCTTTTCCTTTGTCTTTGGAGCTACCTTGACACGCTTACTTGGATCTTCACTGGCAGGTTTTTGTCCATTTTCGAGGAGCTTTCGAACAAGATCATCAACGCTTGGAAGTTCCGTTCGGTGCCACATGACTTGGAATTCGGATTCGACAGGATGAATCAAGGTAGGATCATTGATCCAAATCATTCGTGCATGATTATCCTTCTTAGTTCTCGTAACCAAAATCTTGTACTCCTTTTCCAACTCATTGATCGCATCTTCACAATCTGGCCAACCATCCTTCAAATCCTTAACACTAACACCTTGAGCATCAGGTTTGTTTTGAAGATATGATAACAAAGCTCCCTTGTTACGGACACCTATGATGGGTCGATGTTTGAATGTGCCAGAATCCCAAGCTTGTACCTTCAACTTAGGATCTGCGATCCATTGAACACGATCATGTCTTCTGAGAATTTGCGCAATGAGTTGTTTCTTACTCTGCTCGACGTGTACCTGACTCAAATATTCTAGAATTTCCTGGAAAGTTTTGGGTTCATCTTTCTTCTTCAAGAATTCGATAACGTAGGTGACTTGTGTAAATGCTTCTGTTCCATAACCGGTGGCAGCAGGTTGAGAGTAAACGACATTCGTGGGTTCTCTCTTACGTTTAGGATCTTTGTTCTCGCTCTTCGATGTATTTGAGGTGTTTGATGGAGCGGGCGATGGTACTGAAACTGGTGCAGTGGGACGCTGCTTGCTTGTAATCTTGGCTGAAGTATTTTGAATACCCTTTGCAAAGGCAGCTTGTTGCTTCTCAAGGAATGAAGACATGATGACGGTTAATGATATTGAATGTATTGATATTGAAAGTCTTAAATAGATTCGAACCCGAAAGACCTTTTTACGTCTAGGCCTGATAGATGTTGTACAACCGTATAATGATTTTGAGGTCCAGATGACGTCGGTGCTTAAAGATTAGGAAGGCTGATGTCGATTACCAGATGCATGCGACAGGTAAGGACTGGACAATACAGTATGTATTCGAAATCGAGAGATGTGGAGGGTTCGAGAGGATTTGGCGCAACTTTTGATGGGAAGTGTTGAAATCAGACAAAGAAGTTACTCAATGCCTTAAGACTCCGTACTGTACTGTTGATGAGGCTGAGAAATTACATGGGAGTAATTTTTAGCGCATGTAGAGCGTACAGGGCCCAAGCGTGCGCTAAGGGATTCCATCCATTCACGTTATTTAATTTTCCTAGGTTTGTACATATTAGTCAGCGCCTTCCCGTTCTGAAAGCAACATGGAAGCTAGCTTTCAAAGACTGAATGATTCTATTCAAGAAACTGACAACACCGCGATTTGATCATCGTAGGTATTTCAATACGGATTCTTATTAATATATTCACTCATTTCGAAATTTAGTATGGTCATACAATAAATGAAAGGAGTTTCATAGCAATCAATCTAATATTGACCACTGGCGTTTCTTTCAACTTTGTTACTTACTTTCATCTACCTTCACTTTCTCAAAGCAACGCGATCAACACAAATTCTCAACCACTCATTTCAAATGGTCCTCTACAAAACACAACCACGAATTGTCTGAAGGAACCTTTTCAAGATGGCGACCGCGGTACTTGATGTTGATTATTTGTCGGCATATTTAAGTGTGCCGCAACAGACCCTTGAGGCAGTTGTTGATAATCCTACAGCGGAATTAGTTCGAAGCGTCCTTGAAGCTGTTACCGCAAAGGCACGCGAGCATGATGAATTGGCGGCAGATAAATTACGAGTCGATATCGAGCTTGAAAATGCTGTGAGAAGTTCAGAGACGCGCATTGAAGGACTTCGATCAAGTGTGGAAAAGGCGCAGAAAAATGTGGAAGAGTTGAGAACAAAGCTCAATGAGGAGGGTAAGTTGTTTGAAATTTATTATACTATATGGTGATGCTGATTTATATCTCTTAAGAGGATTCAAGGTCATCTCTTCAAAATGAACTTCAAACCTTGAAATCTACTTCTTCGACGTCGACATCTGAATTAGAAACCTTAAGGTCTCGAATCTCTTCTCTCGAATCCTCCAATCGCGATGCATTAGCTGTCATCGAGTCAAAGACAACCGCTAATGGTGCTCTTGCACAAGACTTGCAAAAGCAACACCAAAAAGGATTAGAACTTAGTCAACAAATTACAGCCTTACAACAATCCGTTCAAAATGCAAACTCTGCGGCATCCAGCGCTAAATTCCGAGAGCAATCTTTGAAACAAGAAGTCGAATTGGCTAAGCGCAACAACGAATGGTTTGAAAATGAATTAAAGACTAAAAGCGCCGAAGCTTTGAAGTATCGCAAAGAGAAGGGTGCACGAATTGCAGAGTTACAGCGTCTCAATGAAGAATCTACCTCCAATGTTGAGTCTTTAAGACGCACCGAACAAGCTTTACGAACCAGATTGGATGAAGTTCAAAAGAAGGCAGAGGATTCACTTCAGAAGATACAACAACTTCAAGAAGCAGCTGCAAAGACTGAGGATGGTTTCCGCCAGGAATTAGAAAGCGCACGTCGTCTCGCCGAGCTACAAGCACAACAAACCGAGACACACCGACAAAGATTGAAGGAGGTCGAAGGAGGAGTAGAAAAAATGAAGGATGAGGCTGCAGAGGAAATTGGTAGATGTCAACAAGCGGCTGAGGCAGAACGACAAGAACGTGAACAGGCAGAGCATCGCATTTCAGAACTTGAAGCCGAGATTGATCGACTTGAAGCCCTTGTATCCTCACAACCTCACCCTGGTTCAGTACCATCAACCCCACAAAGAGGATTAAATGGATCCGTGTTTGGAAGATCTGGTTCACCTGCTCAATTTGGTACACCTGGATCTTTGCGCAGTAAATCAGCTATCACGGCTACTCAAGCTATTGATGAGCTCTACAAAGTCAAGGGTCAATTAGCTACGGAGAAGAGACGAAGTGAACGACTTGCGGCTGAGATGGAGGAGATGATGCAAGGACTTGAAGCAAAACAACCCGAGCTAGAAGAAATGCAAGCCGAACATGAACGTCTTCAACAGGAGGTAGTGGAGATGTCGAAGTTCGTCGATCAAACAGGGAAGGAACGTGATAGAGCCAAGAAAGATGTCAGGCGGGCAGAAAGTGAGGCTTCTACAGCACAAGCAGAGGTCAACATTCTTCGACAACAACTCAGAGATCTCAGCGCCCAGATCAAGATGCTTCTTTGTGATCTAGATGCGAAAGAAAGAGGGTTGGAGACTTTGAATGCTAGTGAGCGAGCACAAATGGAACGTCTAGCTCGAGGAGAAGTTAGCGAAGATTCATTAGAAGGAATGACTGATACCGATCGATTTATCAGTCAGAGACTTACCGTTTTCCGCAGCATCAGTCAACTACAAGAGAAGAATCAAGAGCTACTCAAGATCACTAGAGAACTTGGACAGAAGATGGAAAGCGAAGAAGCTCAAGCTGCAAAGAATCAAGCCGTTCAAGACCACGAACAAGTACAAACTCTCCAAGCCAAGGTTGAGGACTTGAAGGATGAGTTGAGATCTATGATTACTCGTTCCGAAAGTTATATCAAGGAGAGAGACATGTTCCGTCGTATGCTTCAACACCGAGGACAATTGCCTGCCAATTCTGACCTTCAATCCATGTTTGGTCAATCAGTGGATGGCAATGGTGTCATGTCAACAATTGAGAATCCAAATCAAAAGGACAATGCTAATTATGCAGCTTTGTTGCGTGAATTGCAAAGTCACTTTGATCAATACCGGGAAGAACAAACCGTTGATCGACGCACTCTTAGAGAGCAAACAGAACGACTGTCATCGGAGAAGAGCGCACTTCAAGCAGAGATTTCCAAGGCTAGTAGTCAATTAACTCTTGCCAATGAACGCTACGAAATGTTGCACTCTAATTACACATTGTTGCAGACAGAAAATAGCGAGTTGCAAAAGCGCTCTCAAATTCTTTCCGAGGCTGCTGCCAAGCAAGACTTGAGGACACAGCAAGTGGCTGAGGATTTGATCGAAGCTAAGGGACTGGTGGAGAGCATGCGAAATGAAACCGCCAACCTAAAGGCCGAAAAGAAGCTTTGGAAGGACATCCAGGATCGACTTAGTCAGGACAATGAAAATCTCGCCAACGAGCGCAGTAGACTCAACACACTTATTGCCAATCAACAAACTCTTCAAAATGAACGCGAATTATCCGAATCCGAGACTAGAAGAAGACTTCAGACCCAAGTCGAGTCTTTGGAATCGGAATTGAATTCCACAAAGCGAAAGCTTAATGATGAAGTTGAAGAGAGTAAGAAAGCACAATTGAGAAAGGAGTATGATGCTCAACAAAATCAAAAGAGGATTGATGAGCTTGCAACTAGTCTCAGCCAGGCAAGAGAGGAACTTGTTGCAGCACAGACATCACGCGATCATCTCCAAGCTCGAGTAGATGAATTACACATCGAACTCAAGAGTGCAGAGGAACGTGTTGAGTTATTACAACCAAGACCTACACCACGACCAGGAACCCATGCTCAGGAGACAGTTGGACAAGATACAAGCGCCGAAGACGAATCTCTAAGTCGCGAACAAGAACTGGGAATTGAGCTTTCAGAATTGAAGAGAGATTTGGAACTAGCAAGATCGGAGCTTGAGAATGCAAAGCATCAAGCGGAACAATTCAAGTCTATCAGTCAATCATCCGAGGAGGAGCTACAAAGTCTTAATGCTACATTGGATGAGGCTCGTGAGGAGATGGATAAGATCATCGAGGAGAAAGATGCAAAGATTCGCGAACTTGAGCAACGAGCTGAAGATATTTCTACCGAGCTCACTAATTCAAACAATGAGTTGACAGCTCTTCGAAATCAACAAGGTGAAGTTGCTAGGCAAGCTGAAGAAGAGAAATCACGACTTGAGGCAGAGATCTTCCGCTTGAAGGATGAGCAAGAGAAGGACTCTGCAGCCGCAAAATTCCATCAAGAAGACCTTCGTGCACAAGCAGCCATCGCCACCAAAGCTCAACAAGATTACGAATATGAACTTGTCAAGCATGCTGAAGCTGCTAAACATCTTCAAACTCTACGCGTTGAATATAATCAACTGAAATCAGAGTCAGCAACATTGAAGGCGGAGGCTGAGTCTGCCAAGGTCACTCTGAGCCAAAGCGAAGCATCTTGGGAGGAACGACGTGAACAACTCGAACGAGAGATGGTTGAGTTGAAGACTAGGCGAGACGATGTCAATGCACAGAACAAACTTCTCCACCAACAGTTGGATAATGTTTCTTCACAAATCGTTGCTTTACAAGAATCCCGCTTCAATGCCCCTGGTGCATCGGAAGCTGGATCGCCAGCTGCGGAGGGAACAACTGATCGTACTCTAGAAGGTTTGCGTGAGTTGAATACTTATTTGAGACGCGAAAAAGAGATTGGCGAGGTTCAATATGATATCAAGATTCAAGAAGCCAAACGTCTACAACAGCAACTCGAATACACTCAAGCTCAACTTGACGAAGCTAGACTGAAACTAGATCAAGAGCGACGTTCTCATGCTGATGGCGGTAAAACCTCCATTGCACACAAGGATCTCATGGACAAACTCAATGAGCTCAATCTTTTCCGCGAAAGTAGTATTACCTTGCGTAATGAGGCCCGCCAAGCTCAATCTCAACTTGCGGATAAAACCAAACGCGTTGAAGAACTCTTGGCACAAATTCAACCATTGGAGACAAAGGTTCGTGAATTGGAACATGGTAAAGAAACAATGGAGGGTGAAATGCATTTATTGCAGGAAGATCGTGATCGTTGGCAGAAACGCAACCAAGATATACTTTCCAAGTACAATCGAATCGACCCTGCTGAGATGGAACAAATGAAGGAGACTATTGAGACTTTACGAAGTGAGAGAGACGCTCTATTGGAGGAACAACAACCATTGCAGGAGAAGGTACAAACTTTGGAGAGTACTATGGAGAATGACAGAGCACAATGGCAAACTACCCGACAAAAGTTGATTGAGCAAGCCAAGGAGAGGAATCGCACTCTAACGAAAGATAAGAATGATCGAGCTGCAGAAAGAGATGTCGCCATTTCTGAGAGGGATTCCCTTCAAGAACAGCTCACTTCTCTACAAGAACAACTTCAAACTGCTGTGGAAGAAAAGGAAGCAGCAGAAGCTAAACTTGCGGAAGTGAAACAAGAATTGAATGAAGTTAAAACTCAACGTGATCAGGCATTGGCTAATGCTGTTCAATCTGTTGCTTCACCCAAGACCCCCTCCGCACCTCCAGCAACGAATGGATCGGAAAATAACGAAGCTATTAATGCACAACTTGTTGAACTTCGTAAGGAACGTGATCAAGCAATCTTGGAGAAGCAAGCCCTCGAGAAACAAATCACAGAACTTAAGCAACAACTCGAAGCTGCTAATTCCGAGAGAGATAATGCCATCGCTGACGCTGCTGAAGCACGATCACAACAAAAGGCTCAACCATCTGATGCCCCAATGGATGATGGTGCTGATGAGGGACAGATTGATGAAAATCAAAATGGTATCTCAGAGGAAGAGAGAAAGGCATTGGAAGCACGTATAGCTGTCGCTGAAGCTATGGCCAAGGAACGTGATGAGAAGGCAAAGGAAATTGAAGAATCTATGGAAGCTACACTAAAGCAACGTTCTGACAAGATGAAGGCAGCTTTGAATAAAAAACTTGGTGAATCCAAGGAAGCTCTTAGAGTACAACTCGAGGCTGATTTCAAGTTGAAACTTGAGCAGGAGAAACAAATTTGGCTCGCAGAGAACAAAACTGCTGATTCATCACTTCCACCACCTACTTCATTTGCTCCTGAGACTGAAGAAAATACCGTTCCAGTCACACCCGCCACTCCAAGTAAAGCTGCTGCACCATCGGCTGATGGTTCAGATCTTTCGGATGATCAAGTTCGACATCTTTTATCAACAAATCCAACAATCAAGAGTATTCTTGCCAATAATTTGAAGAAGCTACTTGAGAAGGAAACTCAGAAACTTAAATCGGAGCAAGATAAATTGGTGACTGAAAAACTTGCCGAAGAAAGGAAGAAGGCCGAAGCTACTTTGTCTGAAGCTCAAGCAAAGGCCGAAACCAGTCAAGCACAGGCTGTTTTGATGGCAGAGAAGAAGTCATCATTGAAGCTCAACATGTTAGACAATAGGGTGAAAAACGCAACTGCAAAAATCACAGTCGTTGAAAAAGCTGCGACGGACACTCCTGAAAAGCCGGTCGGCGAGGTGTGGGAGGTTGCGAAGAATGCTAAACCACCTCCATCAACACCAGCTGCTACAGCGGCTGCAACCTCATTACCAAGTCATCCAGTTTCAGCAGCTCTGTCAGCAGCGGCAAATACCACAACAGCTGCTGTGCCCCCCACTAACGTAACCGGAACCCAGTCCAATAGTGCACCAGTAGAAGCTACCAAGATTGAGGAGGTTGAGCCCCCAAAGAGTGGTATCCCTTCTGGCCCACGTCCAATCACTCCATCCACCAATGGTGCCTCTTCACTGCCAGTCAGTAATATCCCATCTGTAAGCAACACCTCTAATTATCTAAACCTCTCACATCTAATACTAATGAATTATAGGCCCCTCAAGCAGGAAATCAATCACGATTACCACAAATGCGTGGCGGTAATCAAAATCGTGGAGGTGGAAATATAGGTGGAGGTGGTCGTGGAAGTATTTATCAACCACGTGGAGGAGCCGCTGGTAGAGGAAGGGGTAATCCTACGGGACGGGGAGGAATGAATGCAGCAGCCCAAAGTTTTAGTCCAAATGCTCAGCCTGGACAAAAGAGACCTGTACCAGAAGGTGGTCAACAAGGAAATGGAGGAAAACGTCCTAGGGGTGGAGGAGGAAGTAATTAGTTGATTGGCAAAAGTTGAGCTATATTTGCTTGTATTATATTTCAGAGTTGCATAGCCATTGCTTGGCCGTTTTCTTTTTCTTTTTTTAAGAGTGAGGGAATTTTTATAGGAGTTACGGAAATCATGTATGAAGAATAGTAGCATAGCTACACCTATGATGAGTATTGAGGCAAACGAACATCAGGAGTATAAGACAAATCAAAAGGGTATCATTGATATTTAGATAAATTGCTAGGAACAAGCCTTCTAAGCACATCTACATGTCGACCGATCATCTTCATCTTGAGACCTTCCACACCACTTTTATCTATTCTACGTAATCCATTTCCATATATCACTGTATAATCTGGAATAACCTCATCTTCTTCAACCTCGCACATTGGTCCAATCTTGCAATGCTAAGTAAAGTATATCATTAGTATGTCATAGTAACATTTTTACTTGCGAAATTCATACCTTTCCTATGACAGCCCCTCTTCCCACCTTTGCATTAATCTCAATAAGAGTTCCTTGTCCCACGAATTTTGCCTCGACGATAGCTCCAGTCTCTATTATAACACCATTCTCCAATGTGACACCTTGAGCTTGTTCTTCGGATGGAAAATTCAACATGCCAATCGAACTACGTTCACCAATAACACATTGTGTACCGATTGTAATGGGAGCAAAACTGCTATTCAATTTTGTACGTGGATGAAGAATGGTATGTCCTCGGACGGTTATGAGATTTGTGCCAATGAGAGAGGCATGGTCTGCGATGGTGATATTGTTTGAGAATGAAATCGGAGGTTTAGGAGGTGGAGGGAGCATGGAAGCTCGTTTGGCGGAGGACATAATTGATGATAGGCGGTGTCAAGGCTTGAAATGTAGAATGTAGGTCTTCGACAAGGTAGATACAGGGAAATGCTGGTAGGTACTGGTAAATACCGGCCAGTACTGGCCAATAATTTGTTGTATTGATAAACCCGAACACGAATTCGAGGCTTGTGGAGGTGGTTGATGTATCTGCTAGAGGGTCAATAGAAGTTGTTGTAAGTAATGTTTATACCTAATTGTATAGCAAAGCGTCAGGTATTATCAGAATGGACAAATCATATCAATTTTTGCCGCTTACTTCTATAAAATCTCTGAATATTTATCAATCTCAAAAATACCCAAGTATATTCAGATGATAATTCAAAGAATAAGAAGTTCAAAAGATAATAATGCACATTACCATTTGTTTCATATATGAATAGTAGAGTAGTAATTGGGTAGTTGAGATGGAATATATATAAATTTAAAGTTCCAGATTCAGACTTACCAACGGAAGTTCTCGGCTATCGCCACCACTTTGTAGCTTTGTCATTTCAACCAATCAAACATTGATGATTTCTATGATGACTTGAACTATTCGGAAATATTTACAACCTCAACTTCCCCCCAATCCGATCACTCTCCACTCACAACAACGCTCAATTGAGCACAAAATACATATCAAAATGCTTTCGCGAAATGCGCCCTCTGCAAAGGCAGCCTCTACACTTTCAACCCGAATCCTATCTACTTCTACAACAACAGCACGATTAACACCTTCGATTTCTTCGATACAACAATCTAGAGGACTTGCCACAGTCGCAGATACACCACCTCCACCAAAGAAGACACAATGGGGTGGATTAAGAGATCAAGATAGAATCTTTCAAAACTTATATGGGCATCACGGAGCGGATCTTGCGAGTGCGAAAAAATATGGTGATTGGCATAGAACGAAGGATATTCTCGCAAAGGGTCACGATTGGGTATGTTGGAAAGGTTTGCAACTATAATGTGGGATAGATGTTGACATCCGAAATAGATCATCTCCGAAATCAAGGCTTCTGGTTTGAGAGGTCGTGGTGGTGCTGGATTTCCTTCTGGTATGAAATGGGTAGGTTTGATGTTTCATAAAGCAAATGGATGAAGCTAAATTATGATAGTCATTCATGAACTTCAAAGGATGGGAAAATGACAACAAACCAAGATATCTTGTCGTAAATGCAGATGAAGGAGAACCCGGAACTTGCAAAGACAGAGAAATTATGCGAAAGGATCCCCACAAACTTATCGAAGGATGTTTAGTTGCAGGAAGAGCAATGAACTGTACGGCAGCATATATTTATATTCGTGGAGAATTTTATCACGAAGCTACCGTTTTACAACGTGCGATTCAAGAAGCATACAAAGATGGATTAATCGGAAAGAATGCTTGTGGTAGTGGATATGATTTCGATGTTTATGTTCATCGTGGAATGGGAGCTTACGTTTGTGGTGAAGAAACATCTTTGATTGAATCACTCGAAGGTAAACCAGGAAAGCCTCGTCTTAAGCCACCTTTCCCTGCTGCTGTCGGTCTTTTCGGATGTCCATCAACTGTGGCAAATGTCGAAACTATTGCTGTTGCACCAACAATTTGTCGAAGAGGTGGAGATTGGTTCGCTTCCTTTGGTAGAGAAAGAAATGCCGGTACAAAACTCTTCTGTATCTCTGGTCATGTTAACAACCCATGTACCGTTGAAGAAGAGATGAGTATTCCTCTTAGAGAACTCATTGATAAACATTGTGGCGGTGTTCGTGGAGGTTGGGATAACCTTAAAGCTGTCATTCCTGGAGGATCATCTACACCAATTTTACCAAAGGATGTTTGTGATGATCAATTGATGGATTTTGATGCGTTGAAGGATAGTCAATCTGGTCTTGGAACAGCAGCAGTTATTGTTATGGATAAGAGTACTGATGTTGTACGTGCCATCTCAAGATTGAGTCATTTCTATAGACATGAATCTTGTGGTCAATGTACACCATGCAGAGAAGGTAGCAAGTGGACTGAACAAATCATGAAAAGATTTGAAAAGGGTCAAGGTAGAGTTCGTGAGATTGATATGTTACAAGAACTTACAAAACAAGTTGAGGGTCATACTATTTGTGGTATGTATATCTTTTCCTCTTAGGATGAATTTGACTGACGAATATCAATAGCTCTCGGAGAAGCTTTTGCTTGGCCTATTCAAGGTCTTATTAGAAATTTCAGACCAGAATTGGAGGCAAGAATGAAGGATTATGCAGAGAAGAATGGAGGTTCAGCGTTGGCTGGTGGTTGGGACAATAATGCATTGCAACAAGGTAAACTTATTTCACCTGGGCAATAAATTAGGGAGTGAAGCGGAGCATGGATTGGGAAGTGAATGGAATGATCGACTGTGCATAGGGGGGATGTAAATGTATTTATTGATTTCAAGCATGGGTGCTTTTTTTCAATTGGAAGCCAATATTTTAGTTCATTTGATTTTTTGAGATGTGATAGATTTAATACTGTGTCATGAATAACTATCTGTATGTGAATCATGAGGATTAGAATCAAAATGATATTCACACGGTAGAGAATATTGGCATTTCAATAATACATAGCAAATCATAGACACCGAGAGATCCTTCAGGGGACACGATTAGGATGTTCCTAGCTAAGCGATCTTGAGTGCCACCTCACTTTTTTACTCCACAAAGAACTTTTCCATGCAAGTCGGGTCGGGCATAAAATGTTTGCCATTCATTAAGCTCGAACTTCGTCATTGAGGTTTTTTTTTTAAATGATATAAGTACGGTACGGTCTTTAATATTTTGGACTTTCGCATACTGTTTCTTGAATATACGGGAAAGGATTGTTGTGGTTAAGAAGATATAAGGGTGCTAGTTTCGGCTCGATTCGAAATTCATTCTCACGATAATTACCACTTGGGTGTAAGTGCCGTGGATTGGTATAACTTGACACGATCCCGCGAAGAAGGAAGATCAATAAAATGGGTGTTTTAAAACATGCGGTGGATTTTGCTTCGGATGCTGGTATGGTTTTTATTCTTTCCCCCTTCCCCTGTTGTTCTCTTACCGCTTCCCTCTACTCTTCTGAACTCACGTGCTGTATCCTCCCATCCAATACACAAAAATTGTTTACTAATTTTGTAACTAATAAAAAGCCGGCCTAGAAAAAACTCTAAGGTTGATACAAGCTTTATGTCAGATATGTGCATTTTATCCGACGGTTTTGGGGTGGATTTTGCTGGGGTTGGGGATTGGGATGGGGAGAAGAGGCGGGGCGGCGGAGGGGGGTATGGATGGGAAGATGCAGGTGCAGATTGTGGAGAAGCTGTGGAAGGCGAGAAGAGAGCTTGCTGTTGGTATGTTTTGTTCCTTAGTGAGTGGAGAGTGGGGGAGCGGGGAAGGGGTAGTGACGGAATGAGGGGACTACGGGACGAGGGGATAAGGGGGAGAGTCAGCGAGTGGAGGGGAATACTCTGGAATGAGGATGAGATGCTCGTACTATTGCGCGAGACTTCCACCCAATCTGTCCCTGACTCCGGAGTTCAAACCCAAGAACCATCATTCGAGGGTTAGATTAAGGGGGATTTTGCCCACCATGTTTTTGGTCCTCATCCTAAGACGGGTTCAAAGAGCGAAGCGAACACCGAAGGAATGAGTAATAAAGAAGAGCCTGAACTAACACCTACACAGGACGTCGCTACATGCGTTTCTTCCGTTTCATCAAGAATTTCTCAAAAGCATGGGATAGTTTGTTAAACGAAGATGGGATGAGGATGTTGATTAATGTGGGCAAATCGGGATTTATGGGTGCTTATTTGGGATGTGAGTTTTTATTTTATTTTCTGCTCTCCTCCGCTCCTATATCACTATGCCTTGGCGCTCTCATACTCCAGAGCTCCTACACTCCAACGCTTAGGCGCTCTTGTCCTCCTTGATTTTCGCATCTCTAGAACCCCGCACTCCCGCCCTTCGACATCCCAACGCTCCTAGTCTCTTACACTTATACTCTCTTGCCCCTCTGCTCCTTTTCCCCTCCTTTCCTGCTTTCCGCTCTCGCTCTTTTGAAATTTGACTAACCAAGACCTACTCAAATAGTGGAAAGTCTCACCATCGTAAGTACCAGTTACCCAACTACCTACCCAGTATTATCCTTACCAACCCCTTAGAAGAGAACAGGATCAGAAAAAGCACGTAAGAAAAATTACTAATCCCAATTCATAAAACAGTTAGATATTATGGGTGTATGCAATACCCCTTGGTCCTCAACATGTGCTCTTGAAGGCAATAAATTTTGGTTCTACTCGCTGAGTATATCGATATTTGGAGGGCTATGGGATCTTTACCATCTGCTTGCCAATAACGACACAACACCGAAACCCAACTCACAGGAAAATACACATGATCCAGATCTAGCAGCGAAACCAGTCGAAAACACACAGGTTGTCGTGGAACAGCCAGGAAAAAATAAGAAAAAGGGAAAATCCAAGACACAAATATTTCTCAAAATTAGTGAGAATACAGCCGATCTTTTTCTACCCGGAGCGGGAACGGGGTGGATTGTTAGTAATAGGGGTATTGTTGGGGTGATGACTGTTATTAGTACAGTGCTTAGCTCGAGGGATATTTGGAGGAGAGTTGGGAATCGGGAAGGGAAAAGGGAAGGGGGGAATGGAGAAGAATTAGAACGGAGGTAGTAAAAACAAAAGGGGAGAAGAGAATGAGAGACAAAGGACGAAAATCCACCTTGTTTTATGTGTATACAAATATTCATGAGATAGTATATGCTTATTGGATAATAGAAAGGAATGACAAGATTGCCATCTCTTTAAAGACATCTACGTAGGGAGGTTGATGCGAGGGTATGAATGGGCAGAATAGATAGGATGGATGGTCTGTGCGGTCTAAGCAAATGTACGAACAGCTATCCGCGGTGTTGGAGAAGTTCAAGTCAATAGAGTATAATGTGATCATTATACTCATTTTCTGGGATTAGAAAAGTCTCGAGGTAGTAAAGCACTGCTGCAACATGGCAGTAAGAGAATTAGTGACATTTCGAATGGGAGAAAAGGGGGTTGAATATGAAATAATATATTATATAGTTAGGTAGATACATGTCAAGCAACTATTTTCATAATCCCAATATAAATCTTCATTTCTCATAGAATCAAAAGGCGGTAAACACATAACGCGCTAGGGAATTTTCTCCCACAATAAACAAAGTTTGTAAAAGTATCTTGAACCTCCTTTCAATCCATCAAACAATCAACCTCAACCTCAACCACCACCGCCGCCATCCTTCGAGATGGAAGACTCTATAGATACTGCGCTTTTGTTTAAGCAGATTAAAGAAAAAGTTAAAAGAGATGGTGACGACCAAGGAGAAGTCACCGAAGAGCTTTTCGAAAGTGAGCTCAAGGTTCTTCGAAAGAGATTAAGACTCAAGAAGCCAGAAGATACTCCTTTGGAGCATGAGATTAGAACTGCAAATTCGATTTGCGCTTACTTCTGTATGTTCATATTCAATGTTTTCTTCAGTCTAACAGTTAATTAATATTTTAATAGGGAACAAGAATGGCATCAGAAAGGCATATCAACTCTTCCCAGATGCATTCGAGCCCAGATCGACACAAAAGCCTCCAGAAGTCAAGAATGAGAAGGTTGAGAAGAAACCCGCTGTGGCATCAGCATCATCAAGTCCATCAACGACTATGATTGCTGACATACCGTTGCATGATTGGTTGATTCTTAAGCAAGGAGATCCAGATACTGCCAAGGAGTTGATGGACGATTGGAAGGCCGAACAAGCAGCTTTTAAGGCCGCCGCATCGGCAGAGAAGAATTCCGAAGAGGCCAAGGTCAACTCGAAGTCTGCCGCCAAGAAAGAATTGAAGGAATAATTGAAAGAGGAAGGTCTTTCACCTCCTGCTGAAGCAGAGAGTGAAGAGACTTCAAAGACTATTACTGAGGGGGGTGGAGATTCTGGTGGCGACACCTCGGTAGATTAAATCAGGAATTTGAGGGGGTTTGAAGGGAGGCGGGGGATAGGGAAGAAAGGAGGACGGGTGAAGGTTTATGAACTCTTGAGAGTTGATTGAGTGATTCCTGAAGGAACACAATACCGCCTGAAGGAGAGGATTGCTATTATGAAAACTCTTGAGAGTTGATTCAGTGATTCCGTGAGGAACACGAAAAGATGACTTGCTTTTTGAGCATAGTACATCGCATTTGGTAATTATAGTTATAGAGAATGATACTTTTCAACAACGTCTTATGAATTGCTGACTGTTGTTATCTACAGATGTCATGTCATGGTGTTGTGAATTCGCGGTGAATTTATGTGTGATATATTGATGTTCCGGAGTCATTAAGTAGACATATCTGATAGTATACTCTGTACATCTAGACAGCTGAGTATATTTCTGCGGCAAAGAAAGATCAAATGTGACGGCTTCGTCAAACCTTATCTCAGGGTGTTACTCAACCGGAAACCCCTAGGATATTCCATATCTCGACTGAGGATTTCACGGGGCGTAGTCAAAACGGGTAAATTGAAAGTATCTTCATGAGCAAGTACCGAGTACTCTCTAGACCCAGTCATAGACGCGTGATTCACAAGGCAAGTGTTGGGCAGTGATCCTCATAGAAGTCACAAGCGAGCTTCAAAATACCTTTCGTGCCAACTTGAGGGTGGAGACATGCATATTACTCTTGCCAAAGTTGGGCTCGTACTTTTGTAATTTAGATTACTAGCCAAGATCTCCACCCCATACTACTGAGCTTAAAAGTCTTGACCAACTCTATTTGCCTCAAGCCAGCCCTTGTCGTCTCAGTGGCATTCCATTGTGTAAGCAGTCACTAACACATAGTTGCCATAATTTTAAAAGAATGGTTACTCTCCGAATGCCCCTGAACAAATGTCGAATCAATAGGCAGTTGTTGATCGACTAACAAAGCCATTCAAATCATGGGAGTGAACGTGGTAAGAGATGATGTTGAAATTCGGTCCCGTGGTGCTGACGCTATTATGTAAGCCGTCAAACATCGATTGGCGGGGCTGGGTGAAGGGGTGCACGCGTACATCCACCTCACCCCTCAAACCTCACATTTTGCCCCACTCTATCTTCTTCTTCAAAAGACTATATGAATGTACTATAACTTCTAGGATGCGCCCTCATATTTCATTCAGTATCATCTGTGAAAGTTGACGGATGCTATGATATGGAGGAATGGGTGAAATGTCGGACCACAGTTCCACTCCGTCTATCTAGCCTTTTCTCCATCCGCTACTACCACAAATGAACACAACCACAACTTCAGAAAAGTACTGAGATGCTTACTCGTTACTTTGATACTATTCACAGAGCAATTAGAAGCTTGGATACGAGAGGTGGCTAAACACCCTTTACAATGCATGATAGGCTGCTACCTTGGAGATATCATTCTTCAAGATCATTTTCCTGTTCCTAGAAGCCAGGTGTCTAGAGTCCAGTTTCCGCTCTTGAGCGGGCAGAGCAAAAACATGTTGCCTCCCCGTTCTTGTGTCCTCGACTCCTCTTTGCTGCTGCTCACTGTCCTCTGGTTAGCACTCTAGTTGGGTCATCTTTAGTAAGCATCAGCAGGAGCAGCGACGCCTTCGATCTTCTTACGCGATTCCCACCGTACTGCTTGCCTTGCGACCAGCAATTGTTTTCGGCTGCCTCATTCGTTATCGACCAAAATTCCACCAGCAACGATAGGCCTTCGCCATTATCCCAGGGGTATTGGGCCCCTTCGATCACCGGACAATTGATAGGATTAATAGAGCGGCGTTTAAGGTTTTCTTTGGTAGCCACTTATGGCTGGGTGCACCGTCATACATCAACTAAAGTTCTTCGCCGTACTCTTCGCGATAGTGTTAGAACCACGCGTCAATGTCTGGGACGATGTGCTCGCACTAGGTAGCCGACTTAATACCTCTCGAATCCTTCTCTCAGATGATATCAGTGTCAGCAAAAGAGCCCCGAAATATTAAAAAGCCGCGGAATTTCCATATTTTTCGACTGTATAATCGCTCTCGAAAGCTTCGTCGACTCGACGTGTAACATACAAGCCCTTATGCGATGTGCCTATTACCCAGGTTCCGATAGACCATAGTATTTGATCCCATTATTCCAGAGTCTAATCAACGTGCCCGAGGACGAAAGCAAACCGCACCGCGTTGTGTTTGATAGTTAACGGGGGCTTACGGCATGCCAAATACCGCTTGAAGCCGTGAAGGCGTATTGTTGACCGTATACAATAATGGCTGAATTGGCCGTCGCAGCATTCTTGGGATGATTTGAGCCGTAGCGTAAAACGGTGCGATTTCGATCTAGTTACAAGATTAACTAGCCTCTGCCCTTGTTCTGGCGTCATCGCCGTAGGCCATCCAGAATGCGTTAATATATCTACCGTTGCGGGGTGTGGCTGATTTGGGTTCGAGAAAATCCAGTGATTAGTTCTATCTTGTGCGGCGTTTTTCGGACTCCGTGATAGAGCTTACGAATCTGTACGCGCACTGCAATGTTTTAGAATCATGCAGTATTATTGGGAGCCCTTGGAATGGCCGTGGATCATTAAAAGTACTAGCCCTTTCTGACAGCCCTTCGTCACCTACCACCAGGCCCCTTTTCTTGCTGTTATCATTAAGCACTTGGTTTCTTTTTGTCTGTTACAACATTTTAAGTAATTACATAGGCTTTCATACCCTATGTTGTAAGGCCTTCAGGGTGTACAAAGGCTCAAGTGAACTTTATCAAAAATTAGTCTTTTTTGGTAATTTTGAACAATCAATCTAATCAATTAGTTGTTTGAAATTCTCTACATTTAAGCTTATACTTCCTAATGATTCAGAAAAAATAAACTTTTTAAGTTCTCAGATTATAATAGTAGCGACGAATGAACGAGGGATCATCATATGTATTCTTGATTAAGCTTAGACTATATGGGCCATCTTGGCGTTCTCGGTGTTTGACTAAAGATTGCAGTGCCGGTGTCTCCACCGATTGCGGTACTTGTTCTTCTAACCTGCCCGTTCAACACCTTAATTTCATGAAAACAATTATGAGCATCATGGACGCAGAGGGGTGGACGCGTATGCTATCCAATCACGAATGGCAGCGCATACCAACGAATTTGACATAGTCATAAGGCTTGGCGTTTTTCGTCACCCGTCCACATTCGTCCACACTGTCCACGCATGCCCATACTCGTCCACACTCGTCCACACTCGTACCAGTAGTTGGCAGTTCCTATGGATGCTACATGCCACTAGAAGTCTTGTTTCACGTCGCAAAGTGTTTGCTGGGTGCAGGTCTGGTTGATAATTGAGATGATCGTTGCCAAACATCAATCAAGAACTATATGGCCCATCATGTAGAAGAGCTCTGATATCAACCATGCATTGACCGTGGCAATTGGTCTTCATGAGATGATCCGGTATTACAGCTACTACTCGTCGGGACATAATAGCGCATGGTAGGGATATGCTAGGCGAGAGGCTACAGGCAATACTACCCTCCCCTTAATGAATGACATTCAGAGGGTCCCGTCCACTCTAAGATGAGGCGTATAATCTAAGTAGTTGAAGCCTTGATATTCAGACCGGAAACTGGTCTTCTAACAAATCCATGGTGGTATATAGAAAATTAGTCACAATCAGCGGCAAGATTTGTGTCCAGTGACATCTTCTACTCTTTGAACTCCTTTGAATCTTATATGGGTCGCCCCATTGAATAACTTTAATTTAAGGAGGATGGGGAAGAATGATCGATGGACCCTTTTGTGGTTTGAAGATATATAAGACGAGCACAGAGGCCATTCTCTGAAAAATCACCGATACTTACATCTCATTCATTCGTTTAAAATGAAGGGCCATAAAGTCCTCAGTGTCGCTTCGGCGCTTTCATTCTTTACCATCGGCCTTTGTGCCAGTAATTTCACCACAACTACATCTACTTCTTCCTCAGGTCTTCTGGTAGATGGCAACGTAAACTTGGGGGCTGCCTCTGATGCCTACGAGAAAGCTGTTACTTTCATATCTTCTTTGACCAAAGCCCAAAAGATCGCCATCATCACCGGCCAGTCCATCGACGATGGCAACGTAACATGGACTCCCTTGGCATCGAAGGATGGTGCCGTTGGCATCAACATGAACTTTTTTGTTTCAGGATTCAGCACACCTCAGGCTATGAGCATGACCTGGAACCGTACACTGTTTCTTGAAAACTTTTCAGCCCTTGGAAAGGAGTTCTATGCTTTAGGCGTTAGTTTGGCAGATGGACCTATTTCTAGCCCAATGGGACGTGTGGCTTATGGCGGCCGTAATGGCGAAGGATTTGCCCCTGACCCATACTTGAACGGTATCGCCATGGGACAAGCTATTGCTGGCATAAACAGTGCTGGTGTTGTCACAGCTGGTAGACACTTTCTCTTCAATGAGCAGGAGACAAATCGATCTTCTACCAACAGATATTCGAGCAATGTAGATGATAAGACAACTCGCGAAGTCTACCTCTGGCCCTTTGCCGACGCTGTCAAGTCCGGCAGTAGGTTTAACCCGTTATAAAGGAATGATCAAAACTAATATATTAATCTTAGTGATGGCTACCATGTGTGCCATGAACAAGGTCAACAACACCCTTTCTTGCGAAAACTCTGAACTCCTCAACAACTACTTGAAGACCGCCGTTGGCTTCCCAGGTATGGTCACTCCTGATCAAGGTGCTCAATCTACCTCTTTCGGCTCCGCCAATGGTGGTCTGGATTATGGATCATCCTCACTATGGTCAGAGGAAATTCTCGAAGCTGGTATCGCCAATGGGAGCTTTACGCAAGAGAGGCTAGATGATATGGCTGTTCGCAATGTCATTGGATACTACTTCGCTGGCCTTGACGACGGCCTTCTACCTTCGGAGGCGGGTTACACTGACGATCGTGATGTCCGTGAAGATCACGCCGATATCATACGACAGGTTGGTGGTGAGGCACTTGTCCTTGTCAAGAACACACAAGATGGTACGGGTCGAGGTCTACCTTTGAGTAAGCCTCGCACCATCTCTCTTTTTGGAGCTCATGCTGGTCCTGCTATGGCTGGTCCCAACCGAGCCTTCAGTGTTCAAGGAACGCCTGCCGACACCTACCAAGGCCATCTCGCCGGTCCTGGTGGTTCTGGTCAGCCATCGCTTTCCTATCTCGTCACTCCCTTCCAGGCCATCAGCGCCCGTGCAATTGCCGATCGATCGATGATCTGGTGGGTCCTCAACAAGTAAGTTCAATGTTCTACTCTCTTATCGCCTCTAGCATTACTGACTTACTTGTGATCTAGCACATACACAGACTCTTCTAGCTCGTCTAATGGTATGGGCGGTGGCATGGGTGGTGGCTTTACTGGAGGTGGTATGCCGACTACGAATGCCAACAGCACCAGTATGACAGCTCTAGCCGGCACTTCCGGAAACAGTAGCTCCAGCTCCGGTTCCGGTTCCGATTCCGGTTCCACAAACTCTGTCAATCTTGGTAACTTGGGCTCAGGCGCAGCATTATCCCCTTCAATCTCGAACTATGCTCTGAACTCTGCTGCCTGCCTCGTTTTCATCAATGCCGACTCTGGAGAGGGTGCTGGCCGTGGCGAGCTCTCCAATGATGAGCAGGATACTATGGTCACTACCGTTGCCGACAACTGTAACAACACTATTGTGGTTGTGAACACTGTTGGTCCACGTATCCTAGATGCTTGGATCGAGCACGAGAATGTCACTGCCGTTCTTTACAGTGGTCTTTTGGGTCAAGAGTCTGGAAACGCGATTGCCGATGTCCTGTACGGTGATGTGAACCCTAGTGCCAAGCTCGGGTACACTCTTCCCAAGAATGCCACCGATTACCCCTCCGAGTTCAATATTTGCGAGGAAGATCAATGCGACTATACTGAGGGAGTATACCTCGACTACCGCTACTTTGACTCCAAGAATATCACCGTTCGTTACCCATTCGGATACGGTCTCTCCTACACCAACTTTACTTACAGTACCGAGGTTACTGCTACCATTACCAATCAAACTGCCCTCACATACAAGTACGCTTCAGGACAGCTCGGTCTTGGTGGTGAAGCCGATCTTTGGGATGATGTTCTTAGCGTTACTACCAGCGTCTCGAACAGTGGTGCTGTAGCCGGCGCTGAAGTTGCTCAACTCTACATTAGCTTCCCTGATGAGGCTGAACAGCCAGTTCGTATCCTTCGTGGATTTGAGAAGGTCAATATTGGCCCTGGAGAGTCAGCAGATATTTCTTTCAGCCTCCGCCGACGTGATCTTAGTTACTGGGATACCGCAGCTCAGGCCTGGGCCGTTGCTTCTGGCGACTACACTATCTCTGTTGGTGCCAGCTCGAGAGACTTGAAGGCTAGCACTACATTGACCCTTACGACTGACTCCACTAGCACCAAGTGATGTACTTGATGCATATGACAGTAGCGTTCTTGTCCCTCAATAGATTCTTTCTTATTTGTATATATACTTAGAACACATAGATAGCAAGCAACAAATTATAGATATTATGTTAGGTTTTAGCTTATTTCAGGACTTTATTGAGTGAAAATGCCATGTAATACTCTTCATAGAAGAATTTTAATCTACCTCTATTACTATTCTATAATGACTTCTAGAAGAGGTCGAGAAGCGTCGATACTAGTACTTCGTAATCATAGACATTAGTAATTCACCTAATCAAATTGAGTATTATGTTTTAAACGGTAAATGTTTACGTTTTAAACAACTATTATTTACGTTTTGAACAATTAATGACTTATGTGTTTTGAACAACAATTATTTACGTTTTAAACGAAATGTTACGGGAGCTGCCTCTAGGGTCACGTGGAAGTGTCTAGAGATCTCTCGAGGTGGTTTAGACTAGACTTCAAGTAGGAATTCAATAGGGTTGTAACTGGTTGCAATTCTTGTAACTATAGTAATGAAATTAATGATTGTTCTTGAGCACGAAGCTCTATATTATAATAAAACCCATTTCCTTATATAGATTTTCGTTTTACTTGGATAGTTGGGACAGCCGGTCGCTCCTGAAACGCTGTCATTCCTGAGCTGTCTATCACAGGATACTAATTTTGTGACTCTTGGTATCCTAGCTTATTCTTTTGTCCTGGGGCTAATCCTCTGGGACATTACTAATCCTAGTGAAGCCTTTTTGCTTATTGTGTTCTGTTTTTCCTAGGATCTACTGTTCTGGGAACTATATTCTAGGTTTCTAGGGTATCCTATGATTAATACTATATACATGCCTGAGGTTTTCCTTGAGTGTTTAGTGTCCTCTGGTATATTGCAGCTGAATCACTGAGGCCTATAATACCATTATAGCCTATAAGTCAGTGATTCTACAGCCTGTTACTAATCCGTTGTAACACGAAAGTCATTTCCGTTTTAAACAAGAAATATTAATACTTGTTTTAAACACTTTTATCTATGTTTTAAATAATACTTATTTGGATTTCAAATCAGAATTACTTATATATACTTTCTATAATCTTTAATAAAAGTATATCAAATATAATCAAATTTACATTCATTTTTGGGAAAGAAACTCTAAATATTTTTCTAAATTATTCTAAATTCAAATCTTTCTCTAAATTTTTTTTTAATAAAATAATAATTTAATTCATTTTAAACTTAATTAAATTTATTTCAAAGTAAATTAAATTACTTTCAAATTTAGTTTAATCACTTTCAAATTTAATTAAATTACCTTTAAAACTAATTAAATTGATTTTAATTATAATTAGATTAAATTTCAAACTAATTTAATTACAATTTATTTTTAAAAAGAATCTTAGAAAATAGAGAATTTAATTTATTTCAAAAATAATTTAATTACTCGAAAAGCTAATTTAATTATATTTAAAAATAATTAAATTAGAACTTTTCTTCAAATACAACTTTTTATAAAATAAATAATTTAATTAGTTTTATATATAATTAAATTAACTTTCTAAATTAAAGATCTATAATATATATAATCGGAATTACTTTTTATTCTCATTAACAATCTCTTAGCTACTCTTATATAATAATAATATAAAATAAGTCAATATATACTATTATAAAAGAATAGAAGATAATAGAGGTCATATGAAAAGTCTTTATATATATTATATATTACGGATTAGATTTAATCGCATTATAATCGCTCACATATATATTCATAAGTATATATGCTTATATATATATATAAATAGTATTTATACTCGCTTTATAAGCACTCTACTTATAATTATTTCATTATAGATTCTAAGAATAATTTGTACCCTGCTCTCGCAGTTCTGCTAAAGCAAAATGTTATATTATAGATCTATAAAGCAATTCTAAATGATTCTATACAGTGAATAAAATGTATTATCATATAGAGACAGCAAGACAAGGAAATAAATAGAGGCTATACAATACACATATAACAAAATGTAGATAGAAATAT
Source organism: Botryotinia convoluta (assembly GCA_004786275.1). Classification (NCBI taxonomy): domain Eukaryota; kingdom Fungi; phylum Ascomycota; class Leotiomycetes; order Helotiales; family Sclerotiniaceae; genus Botryotinia; species Botryotinia convoluta. Next base: position 53,197 of record PQXN01000252.1, read on the forward strand.
CGATCGTCTTCTTCAAGGCTTATAGAAAGAAGGACTATAAATATTAGCTACAAAGGTTATATGATTCCCAAAATATGTTTTCCGCTTATAGTATAGATTAGAGAAATGAATTTTTCATTTATAATCATCTAATACTAATACTAAAGTAATAAGCTATATAACTATTACAAATCAATATAATTATAAGGTTATTAATATAAACCATATAATCTATTTAATTAAAGCTTATTATATAACAGAAACATTAATATATATCCAAGTACAAAAGTGATATATAATATTATATACAATTAGAATTCAAAGAATTAAATTCATTATGAAATCTTAAATACATCAAGATTCATTTCTGATTGATTTACAAATAACTCTTAATTGATTAATATATATTCTTTATAATAGAATAATATATATACTCTTTTATCCTTAATACTCTATAGAATATTGTAATCTTTGAAATCTTGATATAGAAACTTCTTCTTGAATTCTCTTATTTGATTAAGCACTATCTCAATTTCATTTTTCTAATATCTCCTAATCTACTCCTTTTTCTTTAGTATAATCTTAATAATAGCGAATAATAAATAAATCGATTAGCAGACTTTTAACTTAATAACCTTTATCTTTCCTACATTCGAGATCTCATAATCGGTTATAAGAGCTTAAATATCTAATTTTTGTAGCTTGAAAATATTTATATTGTTTTTGATAATATAATATTATATTATAAAAAATCTTGACTTGTTATTAAAGATCTGATATGAATTATTCTTATTGATAACGAAAATTTTCGATATAGATTCTGAAATTAATATTAAGTCTTTAAAATTCAAGGAATTTCGCTTTATATATTTATCTTTATTTAAATGGTCAATCTTTATAAAAGTATTACTATCCGGATTTGAAATCTTCTATCAAACTAATCGATCTATGAAATGAAATTATAAATTAACTCTAAATAAATTTAGCAATCTTTTTATAATATTAACAAATAATAAATCTAATACTTGTAACGGAAAACTGTTTTTATTATAAATCTTTATATTACTGAATAACTTTGTTATAAGCTTTTGTTTCATTTTCAAATCTAAATCTTGTTTTCATTTAAAGTTTTTCAAAGCTGTTTTTATAAAGAATTCTTTAACTAATTTAATCTTGAATATAGATTCGCTGAGGCTTATATTTAAAAGTTTCTATTTATATTCAAAACTAATTAAAATTTGTAAGATGCTAAGGATAATATTGATATTGTTGGTTTCGAGAAGGATACAGAAGACGTAGCACCCACGTATTCGTAGGTCCTAATTGTCTATATTGTATTCTGTCTAAAGAGCTAGCTATGTACAGGAAGTAGTAGGTCTTATATAGATCTACTAAAAGAGCTAATCTTTTTCGCTTTCGCTTAAAACTTTTAATACAATAGCTAATGAATTGAAGCTATTCATTACATTAAATATAATCAATATTCATACACTGAAAACTCTCTTTTATAATTCAATTTATCCTTCCATCAATAAGATACTAAACCTCATACCAAAGAATACCTTTCCTTCTTACCCATCCTACCATCCTACTCCCTCTCTACCCATTTCATTGATTTGATACTAATCTTGTTTATATTAATAAAATCAAACAATACTTAACAAAACTTCCCCTTAATCATTACATCAGCCAAATTAATAAGTCCATCAATCCAAATAACTTTTACAATCTCTCTTCATTCATAAAATTAACATAAAACCATAATATCAATTATTAATCTCTTTTCACTAATTATATTTAGCTTTATAAACAAATCATACAATGACTTTAAATCTGTCGCAGGTCAAGAGCATATAGGGGTAAATATATATATAATATATAAGAGGTGATTAGACTAATGATTAGTCTAATATTGGAAGCAGGCTCGGGT
>PQXN01000253.1:0-54887 GCA_004786275.1 Botryotinia convoluta
TTCACCCAAGCCTGCTTCCAATATTAGACTAATCATTAGTCTAATCACCTCTTATATATTATATATATATTTACCCCTATATGCTCTTGACCTGCGACAATAACATCAAACTTCTCACTTAAAATATCATCAAAATCTTGATAACTAGTGTAATGTATACCCAATTGACTACCTACCATACGGAAATATACCATTCCTTCATCACTATCATACAATTCTACTTTAACTAACACGCTATATACATTGTTAATTACTAGTCTTTGTTTCATACTATTAATAAAACCAACTTTAGTAAAATCTTTTAATAAAAAATATACAGATTTAACGTTGTTTTTTCAAGAAAAGTTTTTATAACTATCTTTTTCAACATTATTATCAAAAATATGTAGTTTTCCACTGTGAAAAGAAATATCACCCTCTCCTTCGGAAGAAAAAGCTCTCTGAAGATTATTAATAAATAAGCAAGGAGAAAAAGCAATGCGAGAAGTAGAAAACCCCACATGTAATTTATTGTATTTGTTATTTAAATTTTTTTTCATTATTTTTTTTGGGGGGGGTTTTTTTTTGAACTGTACAGCCCGTTCTCAGCGCTCGAATTGGGTAGGGAGTAGTTTAAGATTCTTTATTTAATTTTATAAATTCCCCGAGACTATTTCAGCCGCGTATATAAAAAGACCAATCTTCACTTGATGTAATCAAGATAAAGAAGAAGAATAACCAACGCATAGAGAGAGTAATGAATTCCCTCCTGGCTTAAAAAAATTAAAGACTTCTAATTATTATAATAAGAATTAAAATAATAATTAAAACACTGGCAACGCGAGACAGAGAAACCCCACAATAACCATACCAAGATTAGACAGAGAAAACCACAATAACAGACCCAGATTAGACAACAAAGACCCAGAAAACCGACCTACGAATCCCAGGGGCATGACAGTAACTTGTCGTAATTTTTAATGTCTCTATATGTGAATTTTTCTTAATTCTCTACGCATTTTAATTACCCCCTGGATAATATCCCGCTTGATCGCTAAAAAGCCATCGCCAAATGCACCAACCAAACGCTGATTTGATGTTCCATTGCGCCTGCGCACGCAACTGAACCATTACAAATGCCCGAAAACCTCACTGAGCCATTTCGGTCAAAGAAAAACCCCCGCTGTAATTCATATTCCAACCCGTTTGGAGACCTCCATGGATGAAATTTCTTTATTCGAAATCTACCTCATTCCGGCACAGAGGGCAGGTAGAGTTGTCCTTCAACCACTGAATAATACAGTATCTGCCAAATATGTGCGAGCATTTTGGCATTGCACAAGCCTTGTGAGAGTTGCTGGTGTCGGACTTCATAGTAAACGATCTCTCGCAATCACTGCAATAGCGTATGTCCTTGACCACAGTAGGAGCATCTAAGGTTGTATTGTATTTTTCCTGGCAAATAGGACAGTGGTCTGGTTCGCCGGTAGATACGGGAAGAAGATTGTTTTCAATATTTTCAAGTCGGAAATCCTCATAACAACTGCGTTTGACCATCGTATCATCTTCAAAGATCGAGGGCGGAGGATTAGGTAAACCCCCAAACTCCAGGGGTCGAGCTTCTCCGCCCTCGGCTTGAGAATTCACTAGTGTTTCCACGTGATTTTCAGATGGCTGGCGTGCTTCTCCACCCTCGGCTTGAGAACCCACCACTTCCTCGTGGTTTTCAGATGACTGTCGTGTTTCTCTACCCTCGGCTTGAGAGCCCACTTCTATTTCCGCGTGGGTTTCAGATGACTGCCGTGCTTCTCTACGTGCTCTAAACCACATAGACCCTGGTGTTGGTCTTCGAGTTACGTCATTAACACCATGTATTAAATGCTGTGAAATATCAGCCATTTGTTGTGATTGTCTGAGGCTATCAGCCCAAGCAAACTGGTCAAAAAATACTTCTTGCTGGGCGTCCGACCATGACTGAGTTTCCGGGGAGGGATTATCTGCCATAATTGTTGTGTGTTGGTAAATGATACTCGTGATTAGGTCGAGTGCGTTTTTGTGGGAGTTCTTCCTGTATTCTTTGAATATGAGAAGTGGTAATGAATAGACTTTAAGGTTCTTTGACCTGTATTAATTTTTCTCCAACTTGTTAAAGAGATGATTTGTGTGAGAATTTTGTAGAATGTACTTTACCTTTTTATATTCAAAAATGGCTAGCGTGGCTCAAACCACTGGCTTAAGCACTAGAGTAATCTACATGCTGCTTAAAGTTTAGTGGGCGTAGACTAACCTCAGAGGAGTTTGACGATGATCCAGTCTCTTCGATTTCTTTAGTTCAACGACGGACACTAAGTTTATCGACTGGATCGTAAACGAGATCAGGAAGCTGCTTTGGCTTTTGGCATTCTGTGTGATGTCCCAAAATGATACAAAGTATTATGCTTATTCTACCATAACTTTTGGTAGTACTCATGTTGATTTTATTAAATTTTGTGATGATGCTGTAGTCCCATGAAAATGTTCTCTAGTCGTATCCTAGTGTGGAAGATCACAAGCGCCAAGAGACTACTACATGGGCTACTAGTGATATTTGGTCCTCTTTAACTTTTTCTATTCGAGAGTTTAGAAGATAAACTACATAGCTTCAATAAAATTAAGTTCTCTTCCAATCGCTTTGTGAATTTCAACATGGAAGGGAGTCAAGATAAGCTTTTGAGGTTCTTTCCTTTTCTATTCGCTTTCCCCCTCACCCTTCCCCATCTGCATTCAGTTTATCGATCGATATATATAGTATATCTGTAGTTTCTGGCGACAGTGATATGCATACATCAAGCTTGAACGCCAAAACCCAATGAGCTAACAATAGACCTGTAAAACGTGCGGCAAGAGGTTCAAATGTGGAGATAATCATACTATTCGTTTAGTGCAATGAGGTCTCATGCTCCTTCTTAGTATATGATGCGAGGTTGTGACGTTAAATTCCAGATCCCCTGTCAAAGAATTGGATTTTAAAGTAGCAAGTCTTAGTCTAGCTCAAGAAGCCGTCAGAGTAGTGAAGAGAATCATTCTCCAGATCGACGGCTAAAATTTCATTTTGCCAAGTAAGGTTAGTTTGCAAATCGAGTCTGTCTCATATGGCTTTTTTTTAACTGAATAGTATTTCTTTTATCTACCTATCTTAAAAGGCCTTCGCTCAATCACTCAACTATGCATGCGAAAAGAAGGACATTCACTTCTGTCCCACCAGAATGCTACAAGTGACCGCTGAGATTACCAATGCTTGTCATGAGATAGCTATCATCCTCAATTATCCTTCCCAAATAACTTTTTCACTTCCTCCGACTCTGAGGCAGTACGTCCAATCAATCATCGTCATCATCCGAAGAGCCAGTGTGAATGTCGATTTCAGCGCGGCACATCGGACAAGTGCTCTTTTTCTCTTCCTTAAGCCATATGTTGATACATTCCCGCCCGAAAACATGCTTACAGCCTGGTACCATGCAAGCGCCATGAGAAGCACCATTTTCTGTACTTGAGTCGTATTTTTCATCGCAGATTGGGCATAGTACTGATTCTACTTGCGTTTCATCGATAAGGACTGGAGTCAAAAGCTCGTCGATAGCCTGGTTTCTGGGATTCTCTTCAATTTCTACGTGAGACTGGCGTATGCTGGTATAGAAATCGAGGAAAGAATCCACTGTTTCTATAGATATCATTTGGACCGGAATTCCGTTGTGAGTCTCAATCACGGAAGCTGGAGTGGTGCCACTGCCATTACGGTCGTTCAATTGTTGCGTGTAGAACATGAGAGCTTCCGTTGCATGCCGACTATCCGTGAGGCCTTTTGTGAAGCTGGTTTGAACATACTGATTAAATCGGGTCCGGATCTCAGCATGAATAGACTGCATATCCTCAACAGCAGCACCTTGTGACACAACATTTTGTAAAGAAGCATCTGAACGCTCGTCATCGGTAAGGCCACCCGAAAGCTCTTCGTTGTCGGCAGGGTCACTACGCTCGGTATCTCCAGGAGTGTTATAGGATGTAGTATCTGCTGGAACTTCATCTTGCAAAGTATCTTGATGTAGAGTGAGAGCTTGGTTGTTAAGCTGGCTTCCTGCCTCTGTAGGATTACCGGAAAGTCCTTCACCTTCAAGACTCTCAACAGAACCGATATTTTCAGCAAGCTCTTGAGAATTTACGTCTTGTGGAGATGTATCTTGCGAAGCTGTAACTTGTAATATGCCGTCCACCAGAACAGTGACTTGGTGACGAGGGTGAAGTGCCAGTGATAAAGCAACAGGAGATCCAGCATTTCCAGAAGCGTTTTGTTGCCCAGAGCTTGCCAGCTCCTCAGTGTCCGATATGTTACTCTCCCCAGAAGACATGATGATGAATGTTTCTGTGTGTGGAGTGTTGAAAGTTGAAGAGTGAGAAAAACTTGGTTTTCTGGTGGTATTGTAGATTTAATGTATCTCGAACAGTTCTTGAGCTGCCAGGAGAGTCTGAAGTGTTCAGTCGATGGTTGAGATACTGATGGTTGAGATACTTGACATCAGAGACAGTGTTATGGTGAGAGATATTTGTAAGGGAGATGGAAATATCATGCTCATAACAAATTATTCTTAAATATCTCAAGAAGAATTAGATATACAACAAGCGGCTTTCAGTACAGCAGTCTACCAAAAGTTCTGCCGCCGTACTTCAGGGCAAATTTCATGTTCGAAACACGTATGCAAGGGTTCATATTGGTTGCTGATAAAATGAATAGATAAAAGTGAATATTCAAGGGGCTCGGAGTTCAGTGATCAAAAATTTGAATATAGTTCACAAAGAAAATTTTAGATTTCCAGCGATACTTGGATGATCATAAATGTTATATACGAAATATTAGATACGATAAAGTTTAGATATTAACAAAGATATTTATGCATGAAGTTGAACTTACTGCTCAAAGCTTGAAATAATCACGTAAATGTTTGTACAAAAATTGAGTATCTCAAAGACTACGAGCTGCTGGTCAACCACTTATGAGTCTGGAAACTTAAGTAAACTTTTTTCATCCAAATAATGTCGAAATCTACGTGGATAGCAGACTCAAGTCTTTGAAAAAAGAACCTCTGGGAATATCCTACTAAACAGGTAACTGCCTAGGTAGACATAGAATATCCTGGACCTCACTGTTGCTATCGAAATATGCTCAAGTAATACTAAAGCCACAGTATCTTTAGTGGCTACTATGAGGACAATAAGAATGCATGGCCAAGCCAGTTGCTGGCAGTCTCGATTTCGAGGTTACGAAGAGCATATGTGAAAGATATCAGTCATTCAGTTCGAGTGATGAGTTCTCTATGCACTTCATGAAGTGCATTCAACAATATAATTCCATTATCCTCAGCAACTGTAAGCTATTTATACCCAAAATTCATTGTATACTCAAGATAAAAAATAGTGTCTTTCATTCCCCAATCTAATTATTGATTTGCTAATCCTAATCTTTGTTGCACAAATTCACATCAGTTGATCTTCTCAACATTGTTTTCTACTATGTACTCATGCTTTGAGTTTCCCTATTGGAAAGCTGTTTTACTTTGTATATTCATCATGATGTACTCTCTCGTGATACGAAGTAAGTTCAGTACCCCACTTTTGGGCCACCTCATAAAATATATATATACAACTTTTAAACTTCAATAATTCAATAACTATCCAACTACAATACAATCTTCTGTAGCATCAGTTTCATATATACTATCAAAGTCCACCCTATCAATTTCACAATCACTGGCTTCAATTTGAGCCTAATATATAGCATTAATCCCAGAAAACTTCGAATTTGAACTAGTATTAACCTTCCTCTTTTTTTTAAATATAACACATTCTAATTTGTATTCCAATTCCTTTATTCAACACTTAAACTTCATAATTTCATAATCCTTAGTATCAAATGCTTTTTGAATCTTTCAAAAGAGTAATCAACAAATATAAAAATCCATTTCTCTTTTGGATTCCAATATTAATATATATTTTCATATATCACTTACTTTTTGTAATATTTCCCATCAAATCAAAAATGAATCTACATTCTATTGAAGCATTAAATCATCATTCAAGCAATAATCTTGACAAAAGAGATTTAGCATAATTTTGAGGTTATAAACCTAAAACTCTCCATCCTGAAATAATATTATTCAAAATTAAACTCTTTAATCTTACTTTCTAATAGCATACAAGAAAATTCCTCTTATCTATAAGTGTAAAATCAGATAATAAACCTAATTTATTAAGCTCATATTAATATTCACATTTTAAAGAAGAGAATATCGATAAATCAAGAAGTTATAATATATATAATATATATGAAAGAAAGAATAAAAGGCATATATTATTCTTGAAACATTCAAGTATAAATTGAATAGTTTCGTAACTTCCATGTCTATTCAAAACAAGCAATCTAGCCTATTTTAGATCAGAGAAAGCAGTTTGAGAAATAAAGACCTTTTTTAGTCATACTAAACCTGTTTCATTAATAATCCACCCATTTTCTATAGCATAGAATTTCCAATCCTTATAAATATCAAGCTCAATAAAGAACCATTATTATTGAATACTTTTACCCTTATATATAATAAAAAATAATAATACTTTTCCTATAGCTAAAATACACTCAATAAAAAAAGTACAACTTCTTATACCAAACTATTTCTTTTGAATAAAGCATCTCTCAGCACTCTCAAATACTATACCATTTAAATCCTAGCCTTCCATAATACCAACTTTATCCATATTCCATCTGTTTTCCAACTTAATGTAGATAATAGCTAGCAAATTCAACTTTTCAAAAAATTTACTAATAATTTCAATAATAGCATCTGAAACATATTGATTATCGATTCTGATTTGTCTTTTGATTTGAATTTCAGAATTTCTAAACAGGAAATTATATATCCATCGTTTTCCAAGTATAGGTTTACTCCCTTTCACCTCGAGAAAAGCTTCACCAATTTCTTGTATCTACCGATATATAAAACTAATACTTAAAGCCTTTTAAACTAATATCTATTCTACTAATACTTTCTTCTATATCGAAATTATCTTTTACATATTTTGAACACCTCTTTAATACAAAAGATAACCTTTTATACAATTTTGAAAAGTAATACAAAATATCCCATAATTCAAACCAGCTATTCGAATAGTCATACCTCCTGTTATAGCACTAAGTGCTATAGCAATATCATCTTCAATATAACCATTCCCTATAATATAATTAATAATATATCAAAATTTTGAATCAATTGATTCAGTAGTTATTGAATCATTAAAGATTAAAAAGAAATGGTTTATTAAAGCAATGAGATTTATAAGGTGGCCCAAAAGTGGGGTACTGAACTTATTCACTTGTTTTATTGGTTCGACAATGTGGAAAAGCAATTATAATTCACAAATTCACAAACACCTAGCTAGGTGTAGAGCGGCTTTGTAATTCTAAGAAGTCACTGTATCTAATTCACATGCATATAAGTTATTTTTTTTTTTCAAAAGATGCTTGTAAATTATCCTAAGTAAAAAAGGAAGTAGTGCAAAGAAACTGTTGCAGGCCCAGTGAAGCCATAATGTGCTGTCAGAATCGGTGTCAACATCAATACCGATTTTCACCTCCATGATCCAGATCTCGACGATCTATAACAATAAAATTCGATGCCCATATATCAAATAAGATCTTTCGTCGATCTTATTTCATATTGCTTAATTGTGGGTCATTCTCCTCCCCTATCACAATCTCCTATTGTGAATAAAACGGTAGCTCCAGGTTTCTAGCAAGCGGTAACTCGGTAGAAAACCATTCGTGAAAAGCCATCGCAAGCTACCTCCCCAGAGTTTTGATCGTCCCCTATCAAACGCATCTGCCTAAACTCGTCATTATCAACCCCGCCCATATTGCGTCCGTCGAATGATCCTCCCCCAACCTTTACCAGTCCTCTTGATGGATGCTCAATTCTCGTGCCTGTTGCGACAAAGCACTCAGAGCAGAGTGGGCAGCCACGCATTGTGGACAGGTATCACTCTTCATCAACCACTTCTTGATACAACTTCTCCCGAAAACGTGTGTACAGTGCGCCAACTTCACACGCTCATGGGGCGAGCCACCATCTCCAAATTTCTCAAGACAGAAACAACGATCAATATGGATTGGTTGAAGAATACTATCAACTACCTCTCCTCTCTTTCTCTCTAATTCCTCTCTTGCTCTCTGCCCGCGTTCTCTCTTCTCTCTGGCTCTACTCTCACGCTCTCTGTGACGTCTCTCTCTCTCCTCTTGTCTCCTCTCCTCTACCTCTCTGATGGCTCTTTGTCTCTCCTGCTCACGGATCTCTTGGAGCCCTTGGTCAAGTTCCATTTCTCGACTGCGCATACTATCAATAGCGCCTTGATTTCCCGCACGGCGTTGTCTGTGCTCGCCATGAACTGCGCTGTTTGCCCGAGCTGGTGGACGCTCTGCGCGTGAGCGTGGGTCCCTATTAGTTGGATGGTATCCATTTTCGCGGAAGTCTGCCGGATGAATAGGATTGTTGATTTCATCATTTGGTGTAGGGATATCCCACATACGTGGCGACCTAGGCAGACCACGCGCAGCTCGTGCGGCGTCAAGTCGCTCCGCAAGATGTTCGCCAATGACTGGTGGCCTAGTTGCGCCGTTGGCTCGGCCATGGTGAAGCTCTGCGATTAACAAGGGAGAAGTGATTCCTAGGTGAACTGGATCACGTTGCTCAGGCAGAGGTCTAGAAGTTTCAGAAGATCTAGGCCTAGAGAAGTTTGGAGTAGTCTCTCTAGTCTGTGCATCCATTCCGACATTCGAACTTCCAGATCTGTCAGAACTAGCAGGTTCAGGTCTTGATCTAGTATTATCGGGTCTATCGCGATCGCTGTTTTCATGATGGTGGCTAGTGGATGATCTTTCAGCACCATGGTTATGAGCATCTTGGCGTCTATTGGACCGACTGTTGCCGGCTTCAATTCTTGAGGCAGTTTCATTGCTGCGTGCGCTTCGCTGATGAGCAACTTGAGCACCGGATGCAGTATCCCGACGAGATGCATGTTGCGATCTCAAAGTAGTAAGGTCTCCTGGGGATGGACCACCCTGAGAATTGGGATGGCCATTTCGTGAGGCTGATCGATCACGAGCCAGGAAATCTTTTCTCTCAACAGGGTTTTCTTCTCCTGTTAATTCATCCGACTCATCTTGGTCAGCAACAGGATATGGTCGCTGTCTAGGCATTGGCAGTTGTTGTGCTGTATTTTCTGGGGATCTTACCAAGCTAGTATGATGAGCTGACACTCGTGCATGACGTTGAATGATGTCTCGATGATTACTGATACTTCTTGGTTGTGTTGAAGATTGTCTAGCAGCAACTGGAGTAGATGATTGTGCGGCTGGCTGGGGAGCACTTACAGCTCTTGGCTGTACCGAAGACGGCTGACCATTTTCATGAGCAGCTGATTGACCTCCAGCTCGGCGTGAGTCAGAAGGTTCTGGTCGCGGGCTTGGGTGACTAGAAACAGTGGATCTATCTTGCAATGAAGTAGATCTAACGGCAAGTGGAATTCTGGATACTGAGGCGCGTGGCTCCGGGTTGCTGACGACTCTTGGTGGTAATTGAGCATCTTCAGGGATATTCGAGCTCATACAGCGACTTGAAGATGAGCGATGAGTACCAACTCTTGATTGATGATCAGGCCTAACGGTAATAGTGTCTTCCTGATGAATGACTTCTTGCTCAGGAGTAACTACTCTGGCTTGGGGAGATGAAGCTGCGATAGCTTCCTCGACAAGATGTAGAAATGGCTCTGCAATGACCAAGTTGTCACTATGGTCATACGGTGGAGGAGTGGCTTCGCGCGGCTGTACCTCAGCTTGTGAAACAGGAATAGTTACCTGTGGCGACATTGAGTAGATGCGAGAAACGACAGGAACATGGTTTGTGATTTGGTTCGAGCGTACACGGCGCTCTCTGGTCGATGGGTCGTGTGCCATTCGGTCCAACAATGTATCTTGTGGGGCATCTTCATCCGAGTCTGAACTGTGTTCAAGGATTGATGGATCGCGAGCTATTCGCATCAAGAAGGCTTCATGCTCTGCAGCTGCGTCCAAGCCTGCTGGAAGCTGTGTTAGTGGTCCGAAAAGATCTTCATAGCTGGGAGGAGTGTCTGGGCGAGGGGTTTGGCTAGGTTTGCGGCTGCGTTTGGCACCCTTGTGGTAGAAAGCGCCAGTGATGGATCCGCCGACATCACGAAAGAAATTCGAGAATTTAGTCATGATGAACGAGTTGGTTGTTAAAGTTGGTTACCAGGAAATGTTAAAGTGGAAATTTTGTGAAGGTTTCTAAAGATTAGAAGTTTCTTGAATAATTCGAGTTCAGATAAATGGAGGTGGTCAAGATCTTATTGTAGATGTTAATCTGTAGAAGAAAGATAGGGAAAGAGAATGGATGTTTTTGGGAGGAACATTCTGTTGCCTATATATGAAATGAAGCTCTATGATAGCCAGTACTAGTGTGCTAGCGTCAGAAGCCGTTCTGAAATCCTCCAATATAGTACTGTTCATGGTACTGTTTGTACAACGCAGCAGTTGGGAATTTCTACGGCACAAAATTTACTTTTAACATAGCATAGCCGTACCCATAATTTACTTTTGACGTATCATAACCGTACCTATAGGTTGATTGTGTTTTGCTTCCCCGCCGTAACTCGTGAAATTCTCTGTACTAGCTTGTTATCGCTTTTACTTGCTAATGATTTGTAAGGGGTTAAACGAGCAGCGTCATCAATAATGCCAAGAGCCCTAGGCACGTTTTTTAACAGCTACAATGGCTCAAATTGCAAGGTCTCAAGCATCATAATCACATCACACAAATGGAATAATAGCAAAGGTGAGCTCTTTGTTGAAGTTTATTGAGTGTTATAGTAAACATGGTTTTGATTGTTTAGAATTGAATGATTGGAACCCCCTTTCACCTGCTGGCCTCAAATTTGATGCAATCCGCCACTTCATCAATTCATCTAGCTTATCCAGTGACTATCTACTCTGTTACTCCCTGTACACCATGCCTTTCTGACTCAGTAATGGTAGTCAATGATACTATAAACATCATCGGTCTCATTTCGCGTTACTGGTCTATCCCTCAGTAAATGAACCACTCTCCTATACATCGGGCAAGTCGAGGGGCTGTTGTCGCCCAGCCATTGCACGATGCAACATTTCCCGAAAACGTGTGGACAGTCTGGCATCTTGACTGGTTCGTGCGAATTATTGTCGATCTTCGCTGTAGTATCTACGTATGGTTCGTTGCAGAAACAAGGACTTATTTCATCTGTGTCTCTTTTGACTGGCTTCAAGAGTGCTCTGATTCCGTTCTTCTTCTCCGAAGACGTAGGCGTATTCGTGAGTTCAAGGCTTCTCTGCTCCTGAAGGGCGGCGATATACTCGTTGTGGATTTCTTGTGCTTCTTGTCGCATGCGATTAGCGACGTCTGCTGGGAGAGAGGAAAGTGAGATGCGGTCTGGTAGTGCTCCTGTATTTGACAATTGCATTCGTAAATCGTCACCAAGAAGATAATATTGATACAGATGGACCGCCGCATTTCCTTCTTCGGGTTCTGCGATGATGACGATAGGATCTGTGCCTTCCGCCTGTGCTACGTCAAGTGGATCCATTGGTAGTATTATAATAAGACAATACAGGTTTCAGTCTGGGGGAAATCTCTGTACTAGACTGTTAGAGTGAGTCGCGTCGCTGGAGAGTATTTTCTTGAATTGGCTGATAATTTTTGATGTCTCGGCCGTTATTCTATGTACCGATTTCTCTTTATTTAACCTCGTGCTTTGGAGAAGTAACAAGATACACCACAAAACTTTTAAAAGGCTGGTGTGGTCAAGATGGTGGATCTTTGTAGGTGATGTTGATGTTGTTGTTAATTGTCAAAGTTATGGCAATATTCGGGATGGTTTTGATGTAGAAGTCTTTCAAACTGTCGATTCAGTTCTAATGAAGTGGGATGTTACGTGCTTGAGAATGATATATATAGTGATAATAAAGAAGCTATAAATCAAATCAGTACATCACTCACCCATACTGCAGTCTTTTAATACAGTATATTGAGGTGCGGCATCATCCACACAGCTTCAGTCACCAACTTTGAAGCGTACGAATAACCTTTTAATCGCCGTACTATTCGTATCACGAACAATGATGGAAATTCTGCTTCCATTTCCAACTTCATTCTTTCGTCACTAGTTCAAATGCTATGAATTTTCACAGTAAAATCCAGATAGTAACCATCTTTTGATGGAAATGTGGAACTAGATCATGCTTTAGTATCTAGTTCAGTATGCAGCAATCAAGAGGGACCCATAGGCAGAAATATATAAGAAGGAAAAATTTCAGACTCGTGAATCCGGCTCCATTAAAAGAAGTACTTGACGACTATGAGGATCTGGCCTTCCCCATTGTGAAAATTCTCACTGGTTTCTCATGCTAATTCAGTTTCATACTCTCCGGTCAACGTTGTAATTCTAAATATTTTCTCAATAATCAAATCTAAATATTTCCCTGCTGATAGCCAGCAAATAAAGTTTCCTAAATTACATCCTAAATAAAAGATCTGTTTTCCCCAGTTCCTTGCGCCTGGTAAGGTCTAAACCTTCACCAAATCTAATACCTCCAGTAGATATTGCCTCCTTCCTCTAATCACTGTTCAGTATGGTTTTGTGCATTCAATCCTCGCCGTGTGACTTAGCACTGAAGTCCCAATTTTCATGCAAGCCTGCGCTATAAGGTCCACTCCAAATTTCGTATTCGTCCCTTCTTTCTATCGAGCGACTGACGTGAATAGTCAAGGCCCCCTTTAATACCCAGTGCTCACTCAATTGCAAGGCCATCATTCTAAAGGTATAATCACAACCTTCTGCCTACACATCGGACATGTATCTTTCTCCTGAAGCCACATTGCAATACAAGAGCGTCCAAAAATATGCGAGCACCTTGGTATTTTGACAGCTTCATGACATTCCCCATTGGCGGTTTCGATCGCGTAGGGGTCACTGCAAAAGCACGGGTCCATTTCCTCCGAAGGTTTCTGAGCAGGACGAAGAGACGCATCGACGAAAGCTTTGCGAAAATACCAGTCTAGACTTTTGGTATGGGTATCCCGGCTGGTACTGGAACCGAGACTTTCCCGGTTCTGCGGAGGATGGCCGGTAAATGATGTAGGCTCGACGTCTGTAGTGGCACCTGGATCCGGCGTCTCAGCCTGATCTCGCTGTAATACCGATAATTCTTGTCGGAGTAACTTTTGTGTCCTAGCGTACACAACCTCACGCACTATTCGACATTCCTGGATCCATTTAGTCTCATTGGCGATAGTGAGAGAAAATCTTCTAGTTCTGGAAGCAGTGATTGCGCGCGAGGATATGTTAACGTCGCGAGCTTCAGAAGTGTGTCTTAAGTTGTAAATTCGCCGTTGATTGGGTCGGTTACGCCTTCGTAGATCACCCAAGCGTTGTAGGGCCTCATTGAGGCGTTCGATATCTGACATGTTTATTGGTCGATGTTTGAGACAGTAAGAAAGATTTCCTCCTAGTGTGGAAAGATCTTCTAGCGATTAGATTTCTGAGTTCGGTAAAGAAGATGGCTTAAGTTGCAGATAAAATTCTTATTCAAGATGTTATTGTTCCGAATATGAAGGACAAGTAATCTCAGACGGTTGTTGAGTACTTAAAGAATTAAAAATAAGCAATTCCATATATGATAACCGGAACTTATAGCATTGCAAGATGTTGAACTTTCACGATGAGCCGTAGAGGCCATGCAAAGTGAGAGTGTGACGTGACATGATGCAAATCAATCATTCACTGATGATTTGTACAGTTTGATTCAAATCTTGACCCAAGCATCGTTGGGTGTTCATGATTAAGTGAGCGCTTAGAAGCACATATTGAGATATCTAGGTGCCGAAGTAATGCTTCACCCCAAGAGGGACAATTGAGCGGTCATCTATGCAGATGAATTTCTTTAATATTTTGATGATAATGATGACTCACGTCCAGTGGTCTGTACGTGTTCAATTTCTAGAGCGGTGCATCGAGGACTCCTCTACAATCCATTCAGCGAGAAGAAGTAGTAATGAAGAGTTTAGATGTTCAAGGATAATCATAGGCACTGGCGGGTTTTTATTCCACAAGAACAGTTTCAAGTTCCAGAAATCAAATCAGTCCGAAGTTGCAAAATTCAGAGTATATAAGAAATGAGGTGGTGGTAGTATAAATATATATCTCTTGTATTCATCACCTGAGTAGGCTCATCTTGATAGAGTTGAATTTGGCATATGCTTTATGCGTTCGAAATGAATACTTCCACGATGTGTGATAGAATTTATTACAGCCTACTACTGTATGTTCTTTGCTAATTTTGTCAGCGTAGAAGCTGTCACCAGAAGGCCTTTCTTGAACCATCTGTTTAGTAATTCATTCAACCCCAACCCACCGCCTGACGTCCTCTTCTTATAAACATCGATAAAAGCTACTGTCCAAGCCAGAAGAACAAATGTTCTCTTCGTCCATTTCTTGAGGAAGCCTTTCCGCGTATATGCAATGTTCCAGTGTCTCCAAGTTGGGAACGAACAGCGATAGAAAAAATCGAGTTGAGTGTATCTGAAACCGATTAGTTCATGGATAGGAGTAAGGAAAAGAGGAGTCATACGGGTAAGTGTTCGAATTCCATCCATCATCACGGAGGTACCAATTCTTCGTACGAGTATCTGCCCACACCATCTTTCTCAAGGCAGACTGAATTTGAGTAGTCCATTTCATTTGAGCCTCTTGTTTGACCTCTATCTTGGTAATATCACCATTGAGCAAAGGCTTGATAAATTTAAGAGTTTGAGTTACCACACTTTCCGTCGTATAAATAACGGATGTATGGCCAGTGAAGCAATTCGGGCCAAGCAAAGTGAAGAAGTTTGGAAATCCATCCATGGCAGTCCCCATGTACATTTGAGGACCACCCCGTTCTTCAAACACGTCTTGTAATGTTTGTCCTTCCTTGCCGTAGACATTAAATGGATGGAACCATTTCGTTGTTTGGAACCCATTTGCAAGAACGATAACATCAGCAGGAATAGTAATTTTGTTAGTTGGTACGGAGCTTGCTACGTTCTCAGGTGGATAGTTACGACCAGGTCCTAGAGTCACAGTATCTTCTTCAAGGCTCTTCAGTGGAAGCGTTGTCAGATGAATTTTCGGGTTATTCAGAGATGCGTACCAATCCGGATCCCAAACCCTCCTCTTACAACCAATTCCATAGTTTGGAGTCAAAATTTCGTGATACTTCTCAGGTGCTTTACTTTTCATGTAAGCCAAACAATCAGCTTCCGCCTTTCTACGTTCCCTCTCGCCGAAAGAGCCGGATCGAAATATTCGAAAATCATATTCAAGTACTGCGCCTAATGAATAACGCATGGCTTTATTGAAGCCAGGTAGGTATGTGTTCAGTGCTGGTGACCATTTATTCCACAATTTCTCTCCCAGTGGCGGTATGACTTTGGGCAAAACCCATGGTGGAGATTGCATTAGTTGAGTGACAGACTTTGCACCATACTCAGTCACGAGTTTCGGCACGAATTGTGCTGCACTGCAACCAGTTCCTATAACTACCACATTCTTGTCCTTAAGATTGACGTCAAATCGCCAACGAGCGGAGTGGAAGATTTCTCCTTTGAAATTTTCTTTTCCGGGGATACTCTCGGGCCACGATTTTGGTTGAACGAGACCTCCAACAGCACTTATTAAGATCTTGCATCGAATCTTTTCTTCATAGGTATAAACGGCGCTGTGGCCTTGCTCTTTGACCTTAAGTGCTCGATCTTCTTCACTCAAATCTCCAGCACCAACCATCAAGTGTTGTAATGTTACTTCCCAAACTTGTTCGTTCTCAAGCCAGCGTGCTTCTTTGGCGTCGGTATTGACTTGTATTTTATCCACGATTGCATACTTTTCGCAAACAGTCTGGAGATATTCGGCCATCTCTGCGCCTCCTGGATGAAAACATGACCAATCGTACTTTGGGCAGAACGAGAATGAATAGAATGTTGAGGGTCTATCATAAAGTGTCAGCATGAATCTACTGTCAGATATAGTCTCATTGGGCGAGAAACTGACATATCACAAGCAACTCCGGGGTAGCGATTGATCCACCATGTCCCCCCAATTCCCGATTGCCTATCAAATATGCGAAACTGATCAAACCCTAGGACTTCCTTCAAACGGCATCCCATAGCAATGCCCGATTCACCGGCACCGATGATAGCAATGGGGTAATATGTATACTCGTGGGCTTCATGATTGATTCGGATAATATTCCCATACTATATATGGATGCAATATAGGTTAGCTATTATTATATTTCAACGTTGACAAGAAGAAAATAAGCAGGGGTCATTACGACAGGACTAACATTTCCTTTAGTCTGAGTAGACATTCTGACCTAAATATCCGTATGAATTAGGCTTACTTCCGAAAGTTTAGTGAATGGCTCTTCCAGAGCTTCAGTGCGGAGTAGACGAAGGATTTCACTGACACAAGTAGATCGGGCGATCTCCCGAAGTATGTTGAAATTGATGAGAAGTAGGAGCTGAGCTTGTGGAAGGTCCTAATTGACACGACAACGAGGAATCATTTTAATTTAAAGGTAAAATAGGAAACAGAAAGGCTCCTCGCGCGGGGTCTGCGAGAAAGCTTCGGCATTCAGCCAGCCACTCGATACGACCTTCCTGTCTCTGTTTAGTGTGCGGGCCGAGGTGTCAGCACCGCATGCATATATAGACACTTCAAAAGCATGTGTGCAATACCATCCATCACTTTGGAGAAGCAGAAGCCGTTTAGTGTATATGTATTCAAGTTCACAACAAAACCTTAGAGAATTAATTAGGATAAAGGCACACAGACTTCTAGGAACACAAAACTTCATTTCCTGATGAGTGGAAAGGTTCAAATCACATAGGTTATGAAGAGAGATATTTATTCTGATAGAAGGAAGACTAATCAATTACCTAGTAATTATATTATTACGGGCCCGAGCCACCCAGTTGTGCTAAATCAAATGGTCTGTGCAATCCGTTACTTAGCTTGTGCATTGGCCGCAAACTTGCAGTGCCGTGCTAAGGTCATCCCTACGAATAAAATGTCAATCTTCAACTGCATTGTAACAATCAATTAGACCATCAACCACACAATATGCGATTGCGTCTAATTAGTACAATATGTCAAACAACAAAATGCAAACGAGGACTCTCTTCATCAGTTGCCATGCGCAAATACCACAGTCTACCGTCCGTTCAAACAATCAACTCCTCTTTTGACGATGTCAACCTCGATGAATTCAGACAAGAAGCCTTCATTCCTATGAAGCCTATATTCATGAAATCCGTGGAAGACAAAGCATCGACGAGCTCAGGGAGGGAAAAGTCTATAGATGTAGTCGCGAAATGGTTCAAGCACGTTCCTTCGTCACAATTTGCAAAAGTGCTTCCACCGACTGAGATTAGCACTCTTCTGCCATCGCAATATCTCCATAGCTTCGCAGACACTGTCCTCCCTTACGAATTGACAGTCGACTCTGACGCCTTGCGAAAGCGACTCGAGCGGCTTATGCAGCCCAGCAATCAATACCACATGATGTTTTCGGAGCAACTACGCCAATCACTAGAGCCTTACGATTCCAAAAAGTCATTCTATAATTTCTACGCACCATTTTCTCTCTTTCTATCAGCCACTCATCCGGCATGCTCTCTCCCGCTCTACATTGCACAGGCTCAAATAGCGGATCTGCCGACAGAATTACAACGAGACTTGCCTACACCCAAATTGGTGAAAGAAGCCGGGAAAGGCGATGTTTACGATGCTAATATATGGATGGGTATATCAACAAGTTATACACCATTACACAAAGATCCTAATCCGAATCTCTTCATACAATTAGTGAGCAAGAAAAGGGTCCGATTATTTCCACCAGCTGTTGGTGTAGGAATATATCATAATGTACAACAAAGTATTGGTGCATCGGGAATTGCCAGCATGAGAGGTGAGGAGATGATGGAAGGTCCAGAAAGATCTCTACTTGAGGATCATGTTTGGGGAGAAAAAGTCATAGACCAGGGTTTCGAGGTCGAGGTTGGCCCCGGGGATGCGTTGTTCATACCAAAAGGATGGTGGCATAGCATAAGAAGTTCAGAGAGTGGAATTAACGCATCGGTGAACTGGTGGTTCAGGTGAAGTACATGGTATCCAAATACATTTTTCTTTTTGTCACTAATGCTTTCGCATTCCCCTTTTGCAAATTAACCTTCAGTTGCACAGATATTTCTTGTTACCCATTATCCCTAACCAACAAAATATCTTCCTATTGTGCAGCTTTCTGCTACTTTAGCCTCTTAAACAAACTCAAATCTAGTGGAAGTTGTTCTCCCATCCAAATCGCTCTCTGCGTATGGTCTCTCTCTTCATCTAATAGCTCTCCTTTCTCATCAACTGTGTTAGGATGGACTAACGCGCTTAACGGGCCCCTGTTAATCACCAGCCAAGGTATGAAAGCGCCAAATTGTTCCGGAGTGAAGAGATTCACTTCGAACATCGCAACAGGATGAGGCCCAATTGGTTCTTCCCAGAATCTGTAGATGCGAAGCTCCGGAACTATATCCGGAGTCAGTACGAACGCAACAATCCACGGGACTGACTATAGAGATAGAATCCTACATTCTCTTCTAATCCTCTCCCACAACTCTCTAGCAAACTTGGCTTGCTCCTTGTTCTTCTGGAAATGATAGATATGTACATCGCTAGATCCTCTTAGCCTTCGTTTTTATTGCGCATGGTCATGAGCGAAAACCTACAACGCACCCCGGATTCCACTATCCAAAGGCTCTGTGAACTTCTCATAACTCTTGCTCTTAATTCCAGTCTCCGGGTTTAAAAGACTTTTTCCATCAGGTGATACGTCAGTTCCAAGAGGAGCCAAGTTCTCATAGCCTTCAAGAGGTGAAGGATAGGTATAGAGAGAGGGGTCAGCCATGATTACGAGCTTTTTGTAATGGTTTGAGTATAGAATTGGTCTCTAAAGTCAATGTGTGAAAAGATGATTGAGTTGCTGGTAAATGCAGAAAATATACTTCTTCAATATCAGATTAGACGATGATGCTATAGTTAATACCTTTAGTGAGGGGCAGTGGTCCCACAAAAATGGTGCAAGTTTGGTGACCAATTATGATATGTCAGCCTGTAGAAGAGTTTGGTAATCAATCACCAATCATTAGAAAGGTTCATTCTTTGCTTCTTCACACCACTTAAATCTGAGATTACCAATACCAGCATTTGCAAGTCAATCTGGCTTCTCAAAAGTATCAATTAACCTCTGCTCACACATTCGGAGATCATTAAGCAAGGTATCTTCCGCTTTTCGGGAACGGAACACACTTGTCCACACTTGTCTCCGTCACATCTCCCTACGTCAGAACTCTCGAGAGAGGTTATACATACTGCTCGAGCCTTGAAACTAACCTTACTACTTGCGCGTGTCCCTCTTGATACTACTGGCATTTTGTATTCAGGGGGAGAGTAAATTCCTCAATTCCCCGATCTAATATCCTCATGGAAGTAATTTTAAAAGACTTGCCATGAATCTGCAAACGATCCTGGCATTTGTCATCTCTTGAAAGTTTTGAGAAAGTTACCTGGAGGAAACTGTAGCCGGGAAATTTTGTCTCATTGCAATCCTGAAGCATTGCTACCTTATCAACGAATGTGACATTCCAAGGCCTGTTCGTTATTGACTTGAATGGGACCACGACTCCACATAACTATATTGATCAAGGGCTTGGATATACAACGGCTGAGCCCGTGCTGGCTGGTTCCCGATTCGTCATTTGCATTGACGTGGGTCTTCGATAGTTCCAATTGTCAATTGAATTTGCACAGCAAAGTTAGGAGTTCCTATACTTCAGTCAAAACACATGATAATCAAGATTTTCTTGGTTCTTCGGTAATGTCAGATTCTAAGAACGACGTGCATGGAGGATTCATAGGCATCCCACTGTCAAATTTCAATACTTCTCTTTGGGGTAAAATGTGGTGATGAAACGCGGAGGTCTGACACGATTCTGGAAGCCGTTTCCGTCATATCTGCCAATAGGAGCCATTTTCTCTCTCAAAACTTTCAATCACTCCGGAATATCATCAGCCTTACCAATCGCTATCCCTAGTTTTATAATTTCGGCCTTGGGTCCTTATATGTGATTATGGTTACCCGCTTGTGGCTGATTTATACCGATCAAGAGGCTTGCACAGCATCGGGCATATCACCGTACATTTATGTACAGAACATCTGATGTCAGCGTTCTGATTGGCAGCTTTACGCAAAAAGTGGTTTCCAATCACCTTTCCAGAAATATACCATCGGGTATGGACGCCTTGGATTGGAAGGTAAACGAACTCTCAAATATCATCATAATATCGACCGTTATTATAATATCATCACGATTACCATGCACATCGGATCAGGCTCGTTATAACCTGCGGCTCAATTTTGGCAACTATTCTTCGGATCTAGGTATGAAGCATGATAGGCTGATTAAATTACCGGGGCGCCCCTTTTCTACGAATGATCGTGCGATACCGTATAAAGGGCCAATTAGAGCATTCTCGACTTCGATATCAGTGCATTTATTTGTTAATGCCAGGGTATGGGCGAGCGGGGAAGCTCGTTCCCAATATTGGCAATTTTATGGAATTCATAAATCAGTTATGACAACTGGCACAAATTCCAGGGTGATTCTTCGATACTTCAATCAAAATATGCTATTTGATTCCAGACCCCATGAATGTTACGCATGTGCCTACTTTGTAGCTGCCTTAGTAGCTTTCAAAGCCACAAAAGACGATTACTTATCCCACAGGGCTGATGATGAACTCTCCCTTTATACCATAGAAGCTTTGCAAATATGTGAGAACTACTTCACCCAGCCACAGAGAGCATTGCTCCGCCCAGATCGTGCATGTGTAGGGTGACGTTCGGCAGTCTGGAGCGCGGGGCTTGTTTGCATTTTCCACGTTGTGGTCTATGCTCTGCCTGGAATTCGGGTCTACTAACGATCATTACAGGGCTTCGGATCTTATTCTTCAGTAGTCAGTTCTGCAATAGATTATCGGTGGATCCGATGAACTAGCGACCCTTCGGATACATCAAATTAGGACCCCAACAGTTCATCATGAACATCATTTCTTCCTTATATTCATTCTTGAATATCGTCATGGAAGATAAAGGTACTACTTCAAGAAACATCAACAATTTTTCCATGTATATTCAGTCCTCAAACCCAATGTCATCTTCTCGCCTATATCCAATTAGACATCCCATCAAACACATCACTCCAGACTGGTTTTTGCGTTGTGATGGCGCTTTCTAGATCTTCGATTACACCGGTTTCAATGAAACGGGATTCTAAAGTCTCATTCATGGATACCAACCCCGACGACTTTGAACGGCAATCGGCTTGGGATGATGGATCACGGCCGTCCAAAAGAGCTAGAGCGAGCAAACCTAAAGTTAAGTCAGGCTGCATTACATGCAAGTGAGTACCTTCTCATCTACGTTTCTATTCCTTGGGCATATATTCGCAGATATCTGACATTGATCTCCCAGGGCTCGTCGTGTTAAATGTGACGGTAAGTTGTTTCGCAATTCTAAATTCAATGGACTTTTCACAATTTCCTTCAAGGTACCAGAATTGAGCAGCATCTTAGTTTTTCCTTCTAAGCTACTAGAAACTTACATAATTTACGTCTAATCCTTCCGAATGATCAACAGAAACGAAACCACAATGTCTTCGATGTCAAAAGTTCGGACGAATATGCGATGGATACGCTCACGAGATTCGATCACGAGGAAACATGATGCCAATCCAGCCCAGAATTCCAACGGCAGATATTTATACTCCTAGTATTTCTCTTGCAGCAACAGAGCAGGAAGGCCGGTACTTCCAATATTTCTGTGATCGAACAGCGTATCAATTGCCTGGTTTCTTTGATCCCACCTTTTGGAATCACATTATTCTTCGAGAGAGTCACAATGTCACTCCAATTCGGCATGCAGTAGTCGCTATTGCAGCTCTTAACAAAGCCATTGAAGAAGCACCTGGACCACATTTGAAAGTTAACGTCATTCAAGATATAAACAAAAAACATCTTGAATTTGCCGTCATACAACATCTCAAGGCCATTCAAGCTTTGAACCAGTACATATCTAGCTCTAATGGTCCTCAGTTGAGAACAGCGCTTATGGCTTGTTTACTTTTTGTTTGCTTTGAAACCATCCAAGGTAGCTATGCTTCGTCGGTGCAGCAAACTTATGGAGGCCTGAAGCTATTGAGGAGTTATTATGCTGGAAAGCCTGGATCGAAACCTTGGATTCCGCGGCGGATCTCAGCAGGGTTCAATACGAACCCCCAGACTGATAAGGTTATAGCCAAAGTTCACAGTCGGCCAGGTATGGATAGTTCCTCCAAATCAGCAACTATCTCATCACATATCGAAGAGTATCTGGAAACTGAAAAGCCGCCACTTCAATCTGCGCATACCCCCACGATAGATAGGACACCTACACCACCACAAAGGGATTACAGTCCACGACTTGATGCCATGACCATTCCATCACATTACAAGTCAAACTTAACATTGGAACAGCAAAGTTCTCTATCAGGTACACCGGTTCAAGATTATCCGAGTGCGTACCATACCCCTAGTGAATATATATCCCCGAACGGACAACAAAAACCCAAAATTGCGATGCCAATTGCAACCACTGGCAGAAGGCCGTCATCCAATCATTCAATTTCCAGTATCCGCACTCCAGAGTCACTTCATACTCCCCCTTCGATGGGTAATACACCACCGCCTACTACCTATAGATCTTCCCAGTCCCCACCTGTGCTCACGAATCCTCGAAAGCGGCCTCTTCAATCGAGAAGTCCTACTCCTCCCATTTTAAACAACGACTTTACGCTGGAGGAAAATATTATACAAGCATTCATCCGTCTGGATGGGCAAGGATGTAAGTATGCTTCCGTTTTCACAATATTTTCCCAGAGTTCAGTCCAACCAAGATTGAACAGATCTGGACAATTCTTTTTTCTTTTTAACTTTATACTTTGTCACATGCTGACTGTCTTCTTATTGTAGTATTCTTCGGTATGACACCGGGTATTCCCCCCCTACTTTGGGACATTCATTCTGCACATCACATTCCCATTCCAAAAGTTTTCACAAGTTTTTCTGAAGCTCAGCACTGTTGGGACTTTTTAATGGACAGAACACTTCAATACTATCGAAGAACGCTTTTCGACAGGAAATTTGCTAGTGCGAAAAGTGATACTCCCAGCGAAATAGCACAGCAATATGCGGACTATGTCACCGGGCTAGATGAATTCGAGCAAGCCTTCCAACCCATATTAAGATTGTCTATATCCCCTGAAGGAAAGGTGCTTAATCAGGCCGCTATTGTCCTTATCACACATCTCAAAGCCACAGCCATAACACTATCGGCTGTGACGTCTACCTCAGAAATGGTTTATGACTCTTTCCTAAATGAATTTCGATACATAGTCCGAGCTGCGGAAAAGCTCGTTACAACATGTGAGGCAAATCCCTCGGCTATCAATTCATCACGATTTAGCTTTGATATCGGGATTGTTCCGCCATTACATGTAGTAGCGACCAAATGTAGGGAACCAAACATCAGAAGAAAAGCAATTGATCTGCTTTTCAGAAGTCCAAGACAGGAAGGAATGTGGGATGGTGTACTAAGTGCTAGGATTGGCCGGTGGATAATGAGCTGCGAAGAAGATGGATTGGATGTGTCCGGGATACTCGAACCTCCCAACACACAGCTCGACTACGGCAACCAGAGCTTCCAAAATGGGGAATCGGTACAATTTTACGATGGTGTTCTATCGCCAGGATACTGGAACAATGACGAAACAATTAAGGATAGAGACTTGATCCAGGAAAACTTTGCACCCTATTTATCACAAAGGCAGAGTCCAGTGCCACGAATTCCTTCGCCATATACCCAAGCTCTTACACCAACCATCAGAGAACACTTTCCAATGCCTCGACAAGAAAGGATCTGGACGGTACCAGAAGATAAGCGCTTTCAATTAGTAGTTGTGGATTTCCATATGCCGGATCGTTATATTATGGTTAAGTGTAAGAGATCCTTCCAGAACAAAGATGGTACAAGAGAGGAAAGAGAATCTATTATTGCTTGGTGAATTATAATGATGATACGCTACTTGAAGTATCGTATCATTGAGAGTTGTGGCTATGAAGCATTTGACGCATTGTCTTGGAGTTCTAGCGCTGCAAAAGGGCATGAAAGGATGGAGTTTGGGAATATGAAGACTCCATATGAAAATAGTTCTCAACGTTCAAATCCGCGAAACTATTTCTAGATACAATCAGACTACTGTAGTTTAAACTCGAAATGATTTCTTGCATGTTAAAGTGATTGAAAGCAAACCAAAAAGCTCCTCAGGAAGAGAATACTTCTACAAAGATAGGTCTCAATTGCATGTCTTGTTTGAGCAAGATCACGTGATCGGTCTGACCTCGGCTTGGAAAAGCTCAGAAATTATTGCCTAGCGGGGTTATAGATGCCTGAAGCGGAAGTTTAATCTCGAAGACGAGGCTTTTGATAAAAAGGTCAACAGCGGTCGAAAGTTGATTTCCACTTTGGAAGATACAAGCTGAAAGAACTTTCCCTCGCAACCACATCAAACCACGAATCTTCAAATTGTGATCGAGAGTAATTTGAAGAAATTCTATCATCAGAATACATAGCATTTACCCCCTATCAAACCAGTTCAACAACATACCGTGCGCAAAGACGGACCAGCGCAATACAACGAATATTCTCGAGTGGGATACCTAATTAAAGTACCAAGTAATCTGCAACTCGCACACCCACAGCTCCACGTTGACACCTCCTACTGGATAGTCTCTGCCAGTATACACGACTGTTTTCTGGATCAATATAGGAAGTGCGATACATTTAAGCGCGTCATTAAGAGTACCTTTCCTACGAAACATTCGAGCTTTGGTATATTGGAGCGATCATTAGCTTCACGTCACATCTTTTTCAGTTTCACTCAACTGGCAAGCCTGCTGCGTCAATCTTGATACTAGTTGCCACGGTTTTTCAATAGACATTAAACATCAGGTTGGGTTTGGAACTTAAACCTAACTTATTCGAGGTTACCCAGCTACCCCCCACAAGATGTCTTCCTCCTCTGGTACTCCAGAATCCTGGATCTCTTCTTTCTGCGCATTATTGGGACATGAATACTTTGCAGAGATATCGGAGGAATTCATAGAAGATGACTTCAATTTGACAGGTTTACAAACACAAGTAGCTATGTATAAGGAAGCACTCGAGGTAATTCAATACATGACTCATGTATCTTGACAACATGCTAACGTGAACCTATTATTAGATGATCTTAGATGTCGAGCCAGAAGAAGATGAGGACGAAGATGACGAGGATGAGGATGAGGATGAGGATGCATCTATTGAGGGCGAGGATCGATCAGGACGTAAAGCTGCAGCCGAAAGAAGACATCAACGAATGGCAAGCGATCTATCAATTATAGAATCCTCCGCAGAGATGCTCTATGGTCTTATCCATCAACGATTTATCTGTTCTCGAGCTGGTATACAACAAATGTCCGAGAAGTACGACCTAGCCCATTTTGGTGTCTGTCCACGAACACATTGCGAACAAGTCCGCACTTTACCCGTAGGATTATCTGATGTACCAGGCGAAGATACCGTCAAATTATTCTGTCCTTCCTGTCTCGATGTATACGTTCCTCCAAATTCCCGATTCCAAACCGTCGATGGTGCCTACTTTGGACGAACTTTTGGGGCGCTCTTTCTCCTCACATTCCCCGATTACGATATTAGCAAGAAGGGATTAGAAGCATTAAGTGGGCATGGAGGCAGAAGTTTACAACATTCCAACGATGAAGAAAAGGAAAAGATCAACGGCATGAATGCATCAAACCTTGCACCTGGTCTCGGCAAGGGCAAAGTCTACGAACCTAAAATTTACGGATTCAAGGTTTCTGAGAGAGCGCGAAGCGGCCCTCGAATGGGCTGGTTGAGGAAACGACCAGATGAGGTTAGAGAGTTGGATGAAGCGACCGCATATGCGCTGGAGCATGCCGAGGATAGTGATGAGGGTATTGATGTTGCACCTGGTGGCGCCAGTGCGAGTGCTCGACTCAAGCCACGGAGGAGGAATCCAAGAGCAGTGGCAAACAACGGAGGTAGCCCTATGAGCGTAGAAGCCAACGGAGAGATTTTCTCGTAGCATAACCTTGAATGAAAAGACAGAGGGGTGGACGGAGGGGCGTTTAGGTGCTTTTTATCGTCGCGACGATGGATGGATGATACAGTAGATGGTTTGGCCTTTATGGTTATCATATGGCTTGTGTTTGCAAACCAACTCACATACATATATTAGCGGATTCGAGCGCATGCGGTTGCTTGCTTAATTGTTTCTTACATGTGTGATGAGCGAGCGCGAGGAGAATGCATCTACTATTGCATATGGGTGGTTTACTCTGATTCGGTGGAATGGGTGATTGTGAGTCATAATTTGGGTGGTGGCTACGGGAGAGTATTATGTTCGGGTGTTCAGGGGGGGGATTGAAGTGGAGGGAAAAGATACAAGCGTTGCAGGGAATGAAAGAGTATATTTGCTATAGGAATGAAATGGGATGGTTGTACCTATGTTAAGAAGCTAAAGATGAGATCAGATAAATAGTTGATAGTCATGATGATTTTGTCTCGTGCTTGGGATATCTTTGTGATTTCTCGCATCTCTTGCCTCGCTTATGATTCGTCCTGCTCACTTTGCGCACTTGGAAGTTGGTGAATTATGAGTACAAACTGGATTATGTATAGTTCATTACTCAGTTTATTGCTCATTGTAATTGTCCCGAGAGAGCTTAAGTAGGCACAGTAGTTATGGACGGTAATATCGTGAAGAGAGAGAAGAAGGAGAGAAACATAGTAGTGCAGATTCTTGGACTGGAAGTGAACCATCATTAGAACCATCTTTGTCATACTAGTAATATCAAGTGATAGTCAAGAATCTTAAATCCCTCTGAGATTTGTAGTTGTGGTTTACTCCCAAGTGTTTGCGGTTAGTTGAGCACAGATGTGAATTTGGGATATTTTTGGGAGGGGTGTGATACTAGTATGAGTAGAAGCTCATTAGAACGGAAGGAATTTACATCTTATATTCTATTACTTGTATTTGTCCAATGGCCTGAGGGGAGCCATCATTGAAGCACTAACTGTTGTAGGCTTCTTGTCCCTTCTTTCCTTTCCTAGAAAAGTCAAGTCGTGTTTTGGTATCCAAGAGCGTTGCACGGGTTAGCATGGAGAAAGAGAACAAATTCAAATGCCCCAAGAAATATATGATGAGAATACTGGGGGATCCTATGTATCCAAAATCGGCCGATGAGAAAGATCTGCAAGAATCCGTAAAATATTTTGAACTTTTTGAAGATCAAAAGAGGGAACTTAAGAAGTAGGAGATTGGTCTTCCTATCTCTTCTCTAGATATCATTCCAATATCAACCCCTCGACAAACAATCATCGAGTATACACTTTTGTAAGTCACTAATGCAGAGTTAGAGCATGACGATTCACCTGCCTGGAGCTCTACCCAATAAGAGTGCTTGCCTTTCTAATGATTAG
Organism: Botryotinia convoluta; assembly: GCA_004786275.1. Classification (NCBI taxonomy): domain Eukaryota; kingdom Fungi; phylum Ascomycota; class Leotiomycetes; order Helotiales; family Sclerotiniaceae; genus Botryotinia; species Botryotinia convoluta. Next base: position 27,848 of record PQXN01000253.1, read on the forward strand.
TTAAAGTTTATAGTGATGTCTACTGTGGCGCTTCTCGCTGGATCCGGGCTGTTGGTATGCATACATTTGTTCTTGCATTCTCTTATCCTGGGATATCAAAGACAGGATGTGGCTCTCTTCTTTTGCCATCTAGACATTGGATGGTTTACCTTTCAAGAATTTGTTTTCGGATGGCTGGTCTCACTTTAATCACCTTTTCCGCATAATTATATCATAAATCTTTCAAATAATCAGACTCACTTGTAAATCTCCGCCCCTACAACTAAGAAGGTCCTCGGACCTCTTTATTGATTGCAACCTGCCAGCTGTGTCATTGCTCCTTTCCATCCACTAGTTACCTCTCAGTGGTTATGTGCATTCCCAGACCTGGATTGGTTCTTACAATTGAATGGTCTAATTCTTATCTATACACCTACCTAGCTTTGACTATATGAGCCAGTAAATCAAATGCAATCATAGGCTTACACGACTAAAATTGAACGCATAGCAACTCTTAAGCTATATGACGAGGGAATCTGGAAAAGCCACCTCACGGGAAGGCACTTTGAAATATGCAAGAAAAGCTACTGGTCAAGGAATAACATTTTCTATTATCGAGTTTCAAATATGAAAATCTCAGTCATGGTTCCCTACTATCCTCCAGCATCCTCGATACAATGATACAATGATACCAATGATCAGTAAGATAGCTCCCCGTAAGCTTTCGATTTAAAATAACATAGCAGCAATCTGGAGATTACATCAAGTTACCGATTCGTGCCCAAACCGGATGTGGCTCTTGGCTTTGACAACTAGCTGCAACCTTCCGCGTTCAGGCCTGTTTGCTAGACTGAATGTTACACAATGCTCGTCGTTTACTGTAACACAGACGAGAAAATGAGCTGTCACACAAGAGAATCAATTCCTTGCAGATAGGAGGGTATGCTGCCACCATCCTTTCTATGCCTTGGGGTAATCTCGTTGAACTCATAATGAGCCTGCTATTCTCTCTCTAGTTCTTTGCTATTCAGCCCATTATTAGACTGCTCTTAATAATTTTGGAAAACTACAAGTCCAGTCATTGTAGGCAAAGAATATACCGGTCTTGACAGCAGAATTATATCAACTCGTTTAGGTGGTCTCGAAATACTTGGTGCTTCGATACTGAAGGTAGTGCGAAAAGGTCACAATATCGAAGAAGAGACCCTCGCGCTCCAGACAAGAGATACCGCTCACTGTCTCCACAACATGGGCTGGCATTTAACCTGATCTCTAGTACTGAGAGATTCATCAAGGCGAAGTTACTTCCATAAGAAGCTCTTGAAGGTTTACCACAAGGAGATGGGGGACGCCGCCGCTATGCCACTTCCAGATGAGGATAACAAGAACTGCACGACGAAGCAGCGCTAAACAGGCCTGGACAGGATGAGTCAAGTCAATCATATACAGAATGGCGAGAAGGAGTCAAGTCAATCATATACAGGATGGAGGGGTCACTACTTAGCATCGAATGGAAGGAAAGGAAGGATACGCAAAGACAACACTTTAGGCTAATATTAGGGGGAGAGCAAGAATGAGAGTACGATGGTTGATATCCATTTGTACATACAGTATCGTGTTGTTAGCGTTATATGGCTGTTCATAGGAGAAGCTCGGGTACATACAATTAAAAATTCCTCTCGCAGGATATAAAACATAGTGGCTTTCCTCATCTTTTGCTCGTGATATGTACATGTATGAGTTTTATTTAACATGGGACTAATAGCTATAGGCTACAAGATCAAATGAAGTCAACTAACGCATCATCATATGATACCAGCGGGAGGAATCGGGGACTCATGGAGGGCGAGACTGTCGATTTCACTCGAAAGGAAGCACGTAGAATGAAAATACCATTCATTATTACATAATGATTTTCGTGCCACAATGCACAGCCACCGCCACACATGGCACATAAGAAGTGCTCTTCATGGAGAATTCAAGCCAATTTTTATCTATCATACAGCCACTTCATTCATTCTCTAATATTACAAGAGATCATTACCAGGCAGAAAAGACAGAAAAGACAGAAAAGACAGAAAAGACACTCAAAATCATTCACAATCCCTCACACAAAATGCCATCCTTCACTGAAACCCCCTCAACCACAGCCAATGCGGCCCCAAACACCACTACGGTTGACACCTCAAATCAACCTACAGAGACAGTACAGAAGACCGAGGCTCAACTAGAGGCAGATAGACTGTACGAGGAAAGAATCGAGGAGGAGTATGCTAAGAGAGAAGGCGGTGCTTAGGATGGATAGGAAGACGTCAACATGGAGAGACTACTCTGCCACGTTTCTTCGGTGGCAAATCAGGAATGAAGTGGCATCAGGGAACTATCGAGAGGCAAGCAACGATATTGGAGGATTAAGATGTCCAGGAGGATCTTGCATTCCTATAGCATTAATGATATCACCCTCTCTCTTTTATGCATCTCCGTCATCTTACAAGTGAAATCCGAATAATTGCACCCCCTCATGACCTCCGGCCTTTCGGAGTTACGGAGTGACAACCCTAGCATCTATCTCGGGACCGTACTTAGTCTTGCTATAGCATTGCAGCGGTAAGGATATAAAAAATTCAATTCATAATAAAAATGTTCTAGAAAGCACGGATGTGTCAGCCTTCTCGGCCAGTTTTCGAGCCCGTCCCTTCCTTATTTACGGCATAGAAAGCTTGAGGTTGTATGCGTGAATGTTTTCAACCAATCCAGTCACCGACATTGTAATAAAGCCGTTGAAACGGCCAATGAAACCACGGATATTAGCAACCAAGACGGGGTTTTAGAGAAGCTAGCTGCTAGACATCTGAAAACCCTGAAGTTTGTACTTTGATTTGAAGCTCCGGGTTGATCAAAGCGTTTGTGCTAAGGGTGGACATTGGTGGTGTAGTATCTTGGACCATGAACCATGGAGTCAAGGAACCAGAGCAGAAAAAGTTTGAATAGAAATGATCAATTAAATATGGAAAAGGTTTGAATTAACGTGGAAAGCAATCAAATCCGATTCAGATTCCTGATAAACCCCAAAGAGATATAGGAGATACCACAATCTCCAGTGGGAAGCTTTCCATGCCTCCATATCTACATTTTCACTGAGGATATGAGTACACAAATTGACTGTACAGTATTGGTATCGCTGTCGCCGAATTCCCCGCTTTTGGAAGACTATATGCTCTTATCTCCTTCGGGATAAGCGCAACCAGACGGAGATACTCCATGCACAAAGAAACTAGGAAGAAACTAACCAACAATTTAGCCCCATCAAATGATATCGATATTCAATCAATCCATCATCCAACCGACCAATCATTATTGAGATATTACCCACGTTGGACGAATCAGAATCAAGGTAATTAATGGTCAGCAAGATCCTAAAATATTCAAACAAGCTTAGAAACCTTTGAATGAAGCCCGTGTTAACTATCAAACCAACTGAGATAATCCTTGAATGTAAATGGAAACGTTGTCCTAAATACCTAGTAGCTTCCAAATAGGTAGGGAATGACATCTAGAATATAACTACCACCATACCATCCAACACATATAAAGATCTAAAGTGTCCTCCTACGTATCTTCGTTGAATGACATCACAAGTCAAGTACAACGTCTCCCAAGAAGAAACCCAACATAACTTAAAGCCACACACCACCACCAACCGAAATCATGGTTCTAGCTGCCCTTAAAAATCTATTTTTCTATCAATCCGTCACTCCCAAATCGCCCAAATCAAATCGAGAACGAGGAGTACCAAAGATCGATTTCGTTACATCTAGACAGCCTCTCTTACCAAATAGCAACACAAACCACAACTCCGGGTCGGTCGACGGGACTCACGATGATGATGAGAGTACCTTAGATCTAGAATCTCAAGATTCCAGATCAGAGAAGTCCTCGAAGAGGAAGGGATGGAGAATCGATGCGAGAGTTATTTCGGATGCAACCATTGGTTTAAGTGATGGGTTGACAGTACCATTTGCATTGACGGCTGGATTATCTGCTTTTAACGATTCGAAAATCGTCATAGGGGGAGGAATGGCCGAGTTGATTGCAGGGGCCATTTCTATGGGCTTGGGTGGATATCTTGCTGCTAAGAGTGAACTGTGAGTTTACCCCACAATTGCATCCAGCAAAAGAATGAAGTTATCATCAATGAGTCTGCCCCCACGGCAGTAGCCCCCGGAGGGCCAACGGAGTGTCATCAAATTCAAGATCAGACTGACTAATAATTACATTAGTGCATCATATCATGCTACACGAGAAAAGACCCTGGAACGAATAGAAACCGATCTTCAAGGTGTCTTAAACGATCTTATGGAAGAATATGAACCTTACGACTTTCCCAAAGAAGTTATCACCGGTCAATCGACTCATCTTGCTCAGATGCACCCGGAGCTTCTCACCGACTACGTAATGCAATTCCAACATTGTGAAGAAGAACCCGCTACATCTCGCGCCTTTACATCTGCTCTTACAATCTCGATGGGATATTTCCTCGGTGGTTTATTACCTTTATTGCCTTACTTTTTCGTATCCACGGTTGCCGAGGGATTATATATCTCTGTCGGGGTTATGGTGATAACACTATTTATTTTTGGATATGTCAAGACCGGCATGATAACAGGTTTCCAAGCGAAATGTATAGGAGGCAATTGCTGGGGTGCTGCTGAAATGGTTCTCATTGGGGGTGTAGCGGCGGCGGCTGCGATGGGATTAGTGACATTATTTCAACCTGGAGTGTAGATGCTAGAAGGAATTTGTCGGTCGAAATTATGGATAGGCGAATGGGATATGGTTGAACGAATTTATGAATTGATGATGGCGTTCAATGGAGATGGATTGGGCAATTCATTATGGAAAGAAAATGGGTTTGGACGGCGGCGTTCCAAGGAAAATACACTCTCGAGAATATCGATCGAGCGGTTTTTTCCTCTCTGTATCTGTTCATGAAACAGGATAGCTGTTCAATAGCATTGGGGTTGGGCAAAGGAACATTCAATCAGATAATCTTGAATAATCTATATTATGTCCGTGTGATTTTTGCCTCTGAGAAAATCTTGCCATCAGCTCGAATAAGGATATTGTTCCTTTTCGCTTCGCTTAACATACACATATCCATTCTGCCAAGAACGGGACATCCAATTTGTACGAGTGTATGATTGTTCTCAAAAATTGAGAGAACAGCTCAAACCCAACATTCCTTTCACTATCAGTCAATAAGAGTGAGTCATTGCATCTCGCCAACACATTGTTCTTTCCTGTTCTCGTCCCATCTGAAAATTCCTTGAACTACACACCTCCCATTTCCCACCCTTAAACACCCACTCCTCTTTCTCAGCCCTGTTGTCCATGAAATACGCAAACACATCAATCGGTATTACATCTTCCGAGTTGATGAGGATATAGGCACAGGAGGTTGAGAGATGCGAAGCCCAGAACGAAATTGTAGAGAGATGGGGGAGGAGGGAAGGTGCTACTCTGACCTGGGGAACTTGATAAATTTCATTCCGTTTGAGCCAGCGGAAGAAGTCATTTCCATGAACTTACTATAGAGAGGGACTCGGGCGGTAAGGATACTAGATGACAGGGTAATAGAGAGGGATCTTCGTCTGTTCGGTCGAGAAGACAGAAGAATGAAGATGTGATGATCGCGCTGGAGTACTTCTTAGTCATCAATCTACAGAGGGAAGATAGCCAAAGCGATTGTCTCGTCAGTAGTGGAGACATAGACGTTGATAGTTGGATCGTCAGTGAACGAGGATATGTTCACTTTACTACCGGTGTTCATGACTGTGAAAGTATACTTTTTCGTGAAGTTCGTAGTATCGTTGAGAGGGGTTATGTTCGCTCAGGGTAAGATTTGCATGGTTTATAGGATAGACATTAACTAACCCAGCTGTAGAATAGACAAGCACCATCTTCGCATTTCTCTCCTGCAATTCCATCACATATATGCATTGAGGAGAAGCCCATAGATCTTTGAAAACTCGCCACCTTGTTGGGCAACCGAAGTTAAATAAGGGTAGGGTTTAGCACCGCCATAACTATAATCTAATGAAGTGGCAGTCGATGATGATAACGAATGAAACCTTGTCGCAGAAACCAGAATATTCCTAATAAAACATAACATATGATATACCTGCATCAAGTGCATGCTCAAATTCAGTATTAAAAGTGCATGCACCTTGCTGAACTGGTGCAAATTTACCGATCAAGGTTGTGTTTATGGCAGAGCATCCATAATCAAGAATCAAATTATCACCGTGTAATAACCACCCCAGGTTGGGAGCCATTCTCAATGCTATAGAATCATTTGTGTAACACCTGAAACGAATAAGTCTCTTCGAATGCACTCACAGTTATTACGTCTTTTCCAGATCAAGCCTAACTGGCAGAGAATAGACTGTTTGAATGCTCATCAATCCTACAGATACAACAGTACTCAGGGATAGCGTTCCTATGGGATGAGAGAGGTGATACATTTTGATGGTATTAGGGATCGAAGTATAGTTTCCAGATATCTGGAGATTTCAGAAAATGACTGCCTCACTGCAATTGATAGATACAAGTGCACTTACATCATACACTTGAATTGGGCTTACTAGTTTACAAAGCAACATGGCATAGCGATCACCATCCCATAGTCTCATATTAGTTAACAGTATTGCTCAAATATACATGCAAGGCTGACGTTCACATCAGTTGAACAGATTATTACCAACTATTCGTCCGTCCTATTATGATCCCAGTCATCCTGACACACAAATCAGATTCAACCACCCCAGAACAAGTCAATTGATCACAAGTATGGCAACGCACTAAGCTCCCATCATGAAAATGGCTCGATTGTCCCCGTTAGTACCGGTGTTGCAACGAGCGGTAGCCTCATCATCGATTTTTGCTTTCTCACCAGGAATAACTTGACCAACAGCCAGCTCCCCTACCACCAATTGGAGCATATCCCACACCACGCTCCATTTTGAATCCCTCATGATGATCCCTAAAAACACCCTTTATTCCACACCAAATCCGCTTTCTTAACCCTTGTTTGACTCCTAAAGGCAACGCAGAGTGATCTTAGTAAATATTCCCGGGATAACAAACAAAGCAACGTGAAAGCAATGCTAAAACCGACTAATATCATTCAACCAATCTCCCAAGCCTCGCTGCGTTTTCACTATCCATCAAATTCTCCAAGCCCACGGTAATCTCCTCGACCTTCACTTCCAGGTTAAGCTTCTCGTTTATCTCATTAATTTCACCAGAAACTCTCTCAAGCTTACCATCAGTCGTTGAGCCTGCGTAACTAGTGTGACTCAATGCATTCGCCTGGATCATCCAAGCCTTGTGTCCCAATTCGATCAGCGTTGGTCCGAATTCAGTCAGTAGTTCTTGAACTATTTCATTTGTTGGCTCCTCCTTGGCTAGACCCATGTTTTCAGGACCTCCAAATGTGGCATAAAACTTTAGGTAATTAGTTAGTCGTGTCGATAGAATTAAGATTCCACAAAGGGCCATCTCGCGAGTTTATGGGCAAGATAACGTAGTATGATAGCCAAAAAGTTGATGAACTCACCCAATTTTCCTTCCATTCCTCAATAGCCTTGATTGTCTCTGGATGATTGGTTTTAATATCTTTCGCAATCATGTAGAAACTACTTCTCGTAGCATGCTTCTTAACAGGCTTGAAGACTTCAACCTTAGCAAATTTCGAGAATGTATACAACATGAATGCTGAGTGCCATGTATCAATCTTATGTAATAACATAACCAAAGTACCTCCATTGTGCATTCTATTCATGGCAAGAATCAGTTGCGAAGTTTGCAATCGCACTGTTTCCTTACTAAGGTTGGCATTGTAGGTGTCCTTGATGCGATCATGCGTACGAAGAGTCTTGCCGTCGGCAAATACAAGATGATATTTGATAGACTTGAAGGGCTTGATATCACTAAATTTCGACTTGAAATCTTCCGGGATGTCTTTACCGTTTGGACAGAACTCCTTGAACATTGTAATATCATGAAATCTAAGACCCTGGAGGCGATTCCTGTCGATTATAACATTGTGTCCACCAGATTCAGGGGCTAATGTGATGGCATATGCTTTGAAGCTATTGCAGTGATCGAGAGCTGCTGCAGTGTAACCTCCAGGTGCCATACAGAGATCGAGTATGTTGACCTGACCATCTGGGACGAAAGGTATATTGAAGATACTGTGAGCGTTGTGCATTTCCTCTCCGATCTGTTGCATCATCTTGTAAAAGCCACGTTCACCCTCTGGTGTGGTTGAGTCGGCACGCTCTCGTTGTTGTTTGAAGTGCGCATCTCCGTCTTCTTTGTTGTCATGCCATCCCTATACGCGCTGATTAGTGGCCACACATGAACTTGAATTAACGAGGTGAATAAGAATAGCGGAAAGGCTCGAGTCAATGGCTTATAAGTCAACGCATGTTTGAAATTAACACGGCACAAGATAATACTGAAGCAATAAACCTTAGAGAATTAACGAAAAATATCTTACCCTGCTGCGGAGCTCCACAACTCTCTTGCAATCCTCATCCGACAGAATCAAATAAATTTTCAACATTTGTGATGCCTGCGTGGGTCTTTCTCCATTGGGACCATCACGAATGCCCAAATCATTTGATGCGTCTTCCAGGGTGAGACCGAATAGTTCTTTTGCGAGATCCTCGATGTTCAGATTTTTACCATTGTCCTTCAAGGTAGCTAGTTTGTTCTTGAAGCTATCAAGCTCACCCGAAAGGAGAAAGCCATTATTGGTTAGAGGATCCATGATTGAAAGGCAATTGTTGATGAATATCAATAATCGGCGTAGTTGTCGCTGGTGAGACAAAAGATTCGAAAGGACGTTAATGTTTGGGAAAGAAAAAAAGGAGTGTGAAAATTGAAAATTGGATTATACAAGAGAATAAGGTGAACCTCAAGGTGCTCTTGTTTCAATGGCAAAGATTCGTTTCTTTTATTTTGTCTTTCGTTGACTAAATAAACGACAAGAAAGTGAAAGTTTGAGGGGTGGAGGACCGTCCTGGAAGATGAATAGTTTTATCCGGATTCCGTCTTCTTCTTTTTTGGAATCAGATCAGTAGTATAAATTTTGTATATTATGAAGTTGAATTGGTGAGAACATGTAGGAGGAGGTGTTAAGATGGTTCAAAGAGAGAGCAAGACCACTCGAGATTATTGGAAATTATTAAAAGGGCAGTGAGCATCCAATGTGATGGTGCTGTTAATACATGAACTCAACTGGTGTACTAAGGGACAGCTTGTAAGAACTGATTATTCTTGCGAGGTTCTTGTTGGTGGGGGGGGGATGAATGGTTGATGTATTACACTGAGATCAAACAAAGTTCATAAAAACTTTCCCTTCAAAACTTGACAAACGTGGAAGGCACATTAACCCTCAACCAACTCACCAACCTCATTACACCACTGCTGCTGCCATTTTGAGTGCTCAACATATCATATCATATCACAAGAACATACAAGCCTTATATTCTTAAACCCTTAGTTCATCAAAATCACACAACATAGCTTATGTCTACACTTCAATCAAATAAGATAGAGCTGCTGTCGAATTTTCTATGGTACAAAGTAGCAGCAAATTTTGTGTTTTCTATCTTATGTAACAAACAATGGGTTGGTTACCTCACTCCTATCATTCAAAAGAAGAGGATGCAACATGTAATTTGTATTTGCCAAATGCGCATGCCAAAAGTGTAAAAGCCATTTTCTGTAACCATTAATCGCGTGCATAAAACCCAAATTTTTCTCGTAAAAAGCAATACGCCCGACTGACAACGTGTCTGTCGAAGACTTTTGGTGGTGGTGAAACTAAAAAGTATGCCGTGGCTATGCCAGAATATGAACATGTAAAAAGCAAAACATGAATGAAGGAGAAAGCCATATCATTCGTCATACCCACCCAATACTCTGCCGAGAAAAAAAAGGAAGGTTGAAGCTTCGTAGCTCAAGTTGTAGTTGATGCCCAGAGATCTCCAATCCTCTGATAGCTCCTATTAAACGCCGTAGAAACCACATGTCAAAACTCGTAAATACAGTCAACGTAAGTTGTTCAGATCATAATATCTGTATCGCTACATGTCATACGAGCGAAAGCCAACGTTGCAGAATTGGAGTGATGAACAGCCGTGCCACGTTAAAGCGATTCAGAAGATATGGGGCTAATTGGTAAAAGTGATATAGGTAGAACATAGATGTCAAACCACGTACGTAACTTCAAGGTCGGTGACCAAAGCATGACTCCAAGCTACGAGGGTATCGAGACAGAAATCGAGAAGATTAGGAAGGAAATTTATTGCTCAAGTAGTTCCTTCAACTTAGCATCCAGTAGATTGTCGATCCTCTTTCGGCTCTTCAAATCGAGAGCACCGTTGCGTAAAGAAGTTCGAAGTTTTGCAAATGCGGATCGCTGGATAGGAGAATCATCGCCCTTGACAACATCAACATAATGTCCGGCTAAAACCTCGTTGATAGTTTTCTTTTTGTTGTTGAGGGTTTCATCGTAATAAAGAATCAACTGCTCCATTCCAGTAGAGGCGTTGTTATGGCTATCCTCAAGTGCCAATTTGCGGAACTCGTAGTACATGCCTGGATTGAAATTTCTACACAAAAAGTGGGCCCAGAACTTGTAAAGAAGCTCCATGTCAGTATGAGTCTCGCCAGGCTGACTGGCTTCTCGGAGCCTGGTTGCTCTCTCACGGAAGATGGCATATTTTTCAATGGTGTTGGATTCGGAGATCGCTGCTTGTCGTCTTTGATCCTTGACCCACATGACTGTTGGGGCATTGCTGTAGTTTGAATGGGGAGACATTGCCCTCAAGTTGCCTTCTAAGGAGCTAAAATGACACGAGTCAGAATGGCAAATCAACGTGGAAATCAGGGTGGCATATAATTATTTACCTTTCTTGTGGATTTGACCCATTGACTAAGGGTCGACCTTGGCGCTCTTCGGACAACTCCTCATTGATGGACCTACCATCAATTGACCCATTGGAGAAAGTTCTTGAAGACGAGTTGTGGTATGGGTGCCTGGGGGGTTTTTGATCGCTCGTCTTACGGGAAGATTGTGCAAACACTAAATTTAGATCCTCGATCTGTTCATCAGTGAACGTGGTTTCTGGTGCTAAAGGATCGGGCGAAGGGACGGTGTTTGCGTTTAATGGTAACAGGCCAGGAGTAAAGTTAGGGACGGCAGCTGAAAGTGGTGTTTCTTCGTGATAATGGTTATTGTTGCCATTGGCTAAAGGCGCTTGGGTGACTCCGTTTCCATATCTCATAAAGTCATTTCCACCGGGGCTGAAGGCTGGTGAGCCTATCTCTTGACCTGGCATCATCATTTGGCCCATATGGCTTAGTGGTCCATGGTTATCGCGAATAAGTGTAGTTGGCCCATCATTGTGCTTCATTGACTCTTCTCGTTCCTCAGATGGCATGACCCACTGATCCCAACCATCGCGTCTTCTAATTCTATCCACACCATCCTCGCCCTTGACTATCTCTATCTCGGTAGACTGTTGACAAGCGTATCTCAACATATCAATATCTGATGTAAGAGACTGGATTCTCTTGAACCCGGCCACAAAGTGTAGGAACACAAATCCTTGAGAGTCCATGTGTTTTCGTAAGAAGACGTCTTTGCAAAGATTGTCTATCGAGAAATAATATTCCAATTGCATCTTCACCATTGACAAAACGGTAGCAGACTGGCCGTCAAAAGGACCGTATGGCATAGCGCTCATGGTTTGCATTGGTACATAGTCGTACATGGTTTGAAGAGCTGGCATCTGTTGATTACCATTTGTATAGCCACCTCTTGGATACATGGCAACATTTGGAATAGATTGTGACCTCGAGCTACCGCGGCCACGGGAAGAAGCTTGTGCGTATTGGTGGCTGAACGGTCCTTGAGGTGGGGGGCTGTATGGTGTTGAGTTTTGACGCCCTTGGTAAGGGGGAATCGTGTTATGGCCACTGGCAAAAGCATGACCATTGGCGAAAGTATTGTGAGAGCCTCTGCCACGATAACCTCCACGGCCTCTTTCTGCTCGACCCTCAGCTCTCTGATCCTTGCTTCCATTTTTGAAGTCAGAGCTTCCGGAGCCATCGTTTCTGCGGTCACCAAAGCCAGATCTTGCTGCGAATTGTCCTTCGCCAACACCTTGTCCTTTCTGACTGATTTGATTGTCCTTATCGGTTTGCGGAGAAATTGAAGTTCGCCCAGTGTCAGTTGGCGATACAGGTTCATTCTTGTTAGCACCCCCCTTTGGTTTCTCTGCATTTGGTGTATGCTTGCGTGCATCACGACTGACTTCATCTTCATTCGAAAGTCTCTTAGAAGAGTTTGGTGGAAGTGATGATGATCTGACCCCACGTTTTTCGGGTTCTTCACCAGACTCGGCAGGCTTAGTGGCACTTCCTGGCAACTTCTCTCCAGCAGTACCATTTGGTACATGACTGGTACGCCCACCCTCACGACCTACACGAGCACCACCTCGTCCTCGACCACCTCGAACAGGTAGCGGGGTATTGAATGTGACTGATGGAGTGTATGGTACTGGGACCCACTTCTCCTTTGTCCTTGGTTTGTTGGAGGGATTCTCATCCTTTTCATCCTTCTTTATTTTGTCTTCCTCTTGAAGCTTCCGCTTCTCCTCTTCCAATGCAGTTTCCGGTGTTGGCCATGCCAAAGAGTCCTCAACTGGAGGGGGCAATGAACTGGCAGCACTCCTGTCTTTATCTTCAGAGCTCCTACTGCCTCTTGCAGGTCGTTTGGTTGAATCCTCCTTTCCCTTAGTCAGACTATCTGTACCTTTCTTTTGGCCCTGCTTTGAGACAGTATCTTTGCCAGTCTGCGATGCCTTTTCATCTTCAACAGAAGCCTTTCCCTTTCGTCTAGATTCGATACCTTTTGGAGTTGGAGTGGAACTTGAGGTTTCGCCTAAGGGGTTTGCTGTTTGAGGTATTGATGGGCTCGACTTTGTCTTTGCGGCTTGTGCCTCCTTGCGCTGCTCCCAGAAATTTACAGCCGGAGGCGGAGCTGGCACCAGAGGAACCTCTGGCACTTTCACTTCTTCCTTTTCTTTCTCTTTCTCTTTCTCCTTTTCTGCCTCCTTGTCGTCCTTCTTTTGCTTCTTGGACTTTTTAGACTTTCTGCCCTCGATCGCCTCCGGGGAAGGCTTTTCTTCTCTGCTTCGCCCAGCTTTCTCCCATCCTTGCTCAGAATCATCCGTAGCCACATTCAAAGCGAGCTCCTCCTCCTTTGGTATTGTTGCATTCGAAGTATCAACCACACTTGGCGATTCTGGAATGGAACCTGCGCTTACTTGTGATGTTGGGTTCGCATCTGTGCTTAATCCAACTCCTAGCGGATCGCTCTTACTTGGAACTTCGGTGGAACTATTGGTATTTCGGTCTCCGTTTTCAGATGCTGCTGCCCCATTCACCGACGCTGAAGGTGTATTCGATACGGAATTCGATTCCTTAGCAGGTGTGCTGACACCAGAAGCTGATGCCTGGCTTGATTGCATAGCGGAATTTGCAGTTGAAGTTACGCGACCTTTTGCAGCCATCGCATATGAAAATGTAGGCGGGGTAGGGGTGCCCTCGGATTTCGATGTTGCCGATGACATTATGAATTGTATCACACAAAGTATGACTCTTTCGTTCAATCAAGCAAGTCCAATTCTTGCGAATGGGTATCTGTAATTCTTGAAGTAGATACACAGAGGTGACTAAAATTTCACCCTCAGTATGGACGTCCGGAGAGGTTGACTCGACCTCTCCGCACTTCTATCCCGATGCGCTGATCAGATAACACGTCTCAAGAAATATCGAAACGACTCAGTACAGACCGCGAAAATGGGGATTGGGAAGATCGCTGCTGAAACTTTGTTTGTGGTGGATATGAGGGGTATCTGCTTGAATGTGAAGACTTATTTCGTCGCGCAAGTTTCGCAAAATATCGAAGTCCAAGAAATTACTTGAAGATGTAAGAAGGAAATCAAGGACCGATGTTTTAACAAGTTTCGACGTTTTATGAACTGTGGGCAGTAACTCGTGGAACGAAACGGAAGATTTGTTTGATGGCACAGGTGGTGCTGGCGGCAACGCGAAAGTAAGCTCGAACAACTGAATGGAAACTATGATCTATTATAGAATGTTAGCTGTATGATTCCAGCATGATATGACCAATTCTGTGAATCAATATGACATGGGACGCAGCTTCTTCGAGTAGTCTGATCTGCAATGGCGCAGATGTAAAGCCGCACAAAAGTAAATGTCATAAATAGAACATCGAAATTCCCCCACGCACCTTTCGAAGAGAATAGAAATAGCAGAAGATCAATCCTGTAAGATAAATCTTTTACTATTTAAATTCAGAGAAAATAAGCCAGCAGTGATGTAAATCCCCAGTGTTTGACAGTATATCACAGTCAGTTACTGTCTTCTTTGCCTCTGGAATCTTATTTTGAGGTTGTCGTTCTAAACTCGGAGTAAAGGATTTTCTCTTTGGAATAGAAGAGTAAGTATTCGAATGAGAGAAGACCTTTTGTTCTCTTCACCACTTTTATGAGAAGAGGTACCAAATGGGGTCGGAAGGGAAGAAGAGGTTGAAGGAAGAAAAAAAAATGGAGATTAAAATTGTGAAGGCAGATTCTTTAGGGTTGAATGGAAGGGAATAATTTTTTGTTAGACTCAGTATTTAGTGGATTTTTATTTTCTCGGCTGAGAAATTTAAGTGTTAAGTCATAATAAATTTCTATGATGAAGGCTGAAGTGAACGGCTTCACGGAAGGTCCTAGTATGAAAGTTCCGTTGGTAAGTTACTTGGTACATCGAGTCAGATTTTCTTTGAGGATGGCTATGGATGATATGGATGAAATATTTAGAAAGCCAATTAAGCATACGATCTATTATGATTATGATTTTTCCTCGAATTGAGATAGCATTACTACTGTAGATATTTCGGGTCCTGTATGTAAGTATGTGTGTGAGTGTATCTATAAAGCACACTTACCTACCACCGATATTTGGGTAACTGACAACAGTCCATTCATCCAGAAATACCTACATATCTACCAGATCTAGGTATTGCCTCGAGGCATGTTATATATATATACATATATACATATACTAGGTATACATGCAAACCTCGGTCTTTGGGTGAAATATGGATCAATCATCAATCATATCATTTCATTCCATTACATCACCTAGGTACATTACCACATTACCTGTATATATACCCGGTTGTGCATTGTACCTAGGTAGGCTCAAGCTACCTGGTAGGAACCAGTAGTGGATCAATCATTTAATGTTACTCGCGATACGTTATTCCCTCTGTGAGCCCATCAGATATCCAATTCAACTGGTGACAAACAGCCAGTCACTGGTAGCCAGAGGGAAAAGCCTTGCAGACTTCAAACAATACATTCGTCCATCTTTCCCCCTCCTCCTTCCTATCTAATCAACAATATGCCCACCGTAGAGCCTACCTAGGCACTTCAGTCATCAGGGCTGTAAACCCAGTATTAACAAGTATCTACGTTCAATATGAGGACCAGTCATCAATACAAAAATGGCCATTCCAACATGACATAAGTTAATCACGATTACTACGAGTGTTAACACATGAAACACCTGCATCGATGTTATCGCGTTTCATTGCTATGGTCGAAGTACTCACATTCGTTTAAGTGAGCGTGCGAGCAATGGTTTTATGTCTTCACTCTTTTCTACAAACTTAAAATAGTTGTACTCGAGTATCACGCTGTCACAATATATTTACCTACATGAATGAAGTCATTCTCTTTATTGTATTAAATTACATTGCTGCTCATTTACTGTCATTATTGTCATTACTGCCATTACTGCCATTACTGCAATTGCTATTCATCAATAAACATCTGAAGCCATCCCTTCATAACAACACTTTGGTAGGTAGCCGAAGATAACTAAATAATTCCTTCCCTTCTTTTCCCTACCCCCATCCCCATTTTCAAATCCAGCCACAATGTAATGAGGGGTTGAAAATCTTCATTCAATTTTGTCAATGTCAACCTAGGTGATTTCCTCTTTCTCTTACCTGCATACAGAGTGGATCTGTTTTCCCGCCTTTCCATTGGAGAGGTTTGGTGACTCTCTAAACCTTCCCATTTCTCTTTTGACCTCACATTCATGAACTTCCACTTACCATCTTTCATTCTTCATCCCCCCACAAAAAACACGCACACATGCCGTACATCCCTTCCCCAAGAAATCTGAAACCCAAAGTAAGTCTTACATACGTACTTACTCCATACTTACTTACTTATTTACTTACATACAGCACGGAGTATCTGGACCTGAAATTCGGTATCGAAATGACCATATTGCAATCAATCAAGCTGGATCTCGCGCCTATCAAAAAAAAAAAAGAAACATCGCACCCCCCCCCCCGTAAGTAAGTGTATCCACACAAAAAAATTACCCCTCCATTATCTAGATAATGGTATCGTATCCACCTGGTCATCGCCACCATACGTATCATTGATCGTATCTGGCAATCATCATGCCCACGTCCGCCCCCCTCATTCTGGCCCATTTTACCAATATGAAAAATTCATGCTGTCGAATTATGATGATCTATCTTTGCATCTGATTGTCTTATTAAAAGAGTTCAGCAGCCCTATGGAAAGAGATATAGGCTACACACTCTACAAGCGGTGAATGTACTTAGTAGATCTATAATGGAAAGAGGTTGTGGGTAGATCTTTGAGGTTATAACATCTTCTTAAACTCATACAATAGCGAAAGCACATATACCTATGATGACTACATTTATATTTGTACTTTATGATTCAGAGTCCCAAAGCCATCTTATTTCTTTCTGGTTCAAAGCTGTCAAGCCATCTCATTTAATATGAAGTAACATCTCCACGATGATGATATTTATATCCATCCGTGCTTGAAGGTTCAAACTTTAAAGTTATCTTACCTACCTATCATGAAGCAACATCATATTACCAAAATCCAGACCGCAATTCTATAAAATCTTCAGACGAAGGAGCCAGCTCCGAGATATTCATTCGTAAAGTGCAAATCCCAATCACCGGGTTACCGAACCCCACACTTTCTTCACGATATCTCTCATTCCCCGTTTTCGTGAAGCCAACTATCTAATCTGCAAATGACGACATCTGAGATCCCTATTTAATGAGCACTTTTCCTTAAATGTAACCTGCGCGCCAGCGATACATGTCCTTTTGGTCGACTCGCATACACTTGCAAGCATTTGGAAGATCTTGTGTCACCATCGTCTGCAACCACTCCTCTTCCTGCATATACGCAGAGAGAAGGTCGGTACCACTACATAACTCGAGAGAACTTATTATGTCACGTCCTTCAAACGAGATGCTGCATGCAAGTGAAAGGTTACAAAAGCTTCTCTTCGTTCACGGATAACTTCCGACATATCCACATCATTTGATACGTACATTGATACACTGATACAAACCTCATAGAAAGAGACGTCGAGATAATTACTATGGCATGAAAATGGGTATGTGCTAGATCTACAAGATTGCCGCTTCAAAGGAATGCCTGATTTGATTCCGCTGCTTTATCCTGACATCCACGCAGCTGCTCTATTAACTCCAAAGTTTGTCGCCAGTCGAAGACCACTAGAGCCCATTGGGAAATAGCTGACCAGATACCAAGTCAAGCAGATTATTTGAATAATCGCCGAGATCAAGGTCAACGGCTTGCTTCGAAGCTACACACAAGATTAGATTATTAGAAGATGGTGGGAAGAAATATCAATGTAAACACTTACGCCTAGACTGAAATATAGGGTCAACGCGATAGATCCGAAATAAGTCGCGGTAAACGGAAGGCGTGGCGCTGATATCAGGTGGTTCATGTACGTCCACGGGCCCATCATCGCGGCCCATGATGCGAGGAATAACATTGAACCTAGGGTCCATCTAGATGTCACACGCTCCAAGTTAGTTTTGAGGGTGTAGATGTATATATCTTAACTTCGTAATCCTTCAAAGTCTTAAACCATTCATTGATGCTTGAGTAGGATCATGACTGATCGACAAACTTTAAGCTCCATCGCAATCCCCGACGCGTAGTTGCATGGACGCGATATTGCTAAAGGTTTGGAGTACTGCGACTCGTATTTGACGAAACTTGCAGGACATGTGTTTCATATGGCAAGGAAAGTGAGACTTACAAAATCGCAAACTTGGTTGGAAGAACGATCAAGTACGGGAATAAGACGAAACAAATAACAAAACAGGCCAATGCACCGATATTAAACCCAGCAAATAATAAGAGTCGGTCCCACCTACTCACTGAGTATAAGAAAATCAATAGTCAGTCAGCCTTCAAATAAGCAATTTTTGGAAGTAACACAAAAAGACAGTCAAGCCACACTGGTAAACGACGCCACTGTACGTCGCACCAGGTGGCGGCGGATGCAGGGACAGTGCAACGTGTGGGGAAATGAGAAAGTTAGGTAGGTTGACTTACAGGCAAACCATCCTTCTTCTTCTTCGCGGCGATTTCGACCAGGTAGAGGCGCACCCGCACCCTCTGTGGTAGGCAGTCGAACATAGCCACTATCTCCAAATGGATTCAGCGATTTTATTGAGGATAATAGGCCACCAGTCTGCTGAGCAGTGTTTACGGGTAGGTCCGGGTCGCGACGCGACCAGCCTAAGGAATTCATGGAATCTCTGAAAGAGGAGGAAGCCATTGTCGCGATGATCTTTCGGTAGTTATAGCTATATGTAGTACTGATATTGTTTTCCCACCCCTGTCGTTTCTTTCGCAGATGCCGTGAATGTTCAAGATAAGGTAGGTAATTGATCCGAGTTCAAGAACCTAGTTTAAAGATGGACCGAAGAGATGCGATCGATTCGGGGTATTTTGTTGAAGAAAATACGGCCGTTTATGTCCTACTCAGTATAATTTGTCTGCAGGTATGTCGTGCGTTAATCGACCTCGTGGAAAGAATGCGACTGGTTTCTTTGCAAATGTTGAAAAGGGGTGTCCAATGACCTATTCAACGGACAGGGTTTTGGTTGAATGGAATATCTCTATGCAATGAAAGATCTCCTCGTGATCACTCTAGAGGCTCTCAATGATGAAATCGAATAATGGATGTCTGATGAAGGTGGGATCTGAGGACAGTTTGTCGCAGTCAGCAGGAATGGGGTGTGGTGGTATAGCTTCTAAGGATTGATCGGAATGAAGAGCAATAAGCGCTCTTTTAGCTTTGAGCTCAAGTTGTATGCGATAAGCCCTTGTATTTTATTTTAGAATTATTATTGTGGGTTCTTTTTATCGCTGATGGTGGTAGAAGAGTCAGGTTTAGGTGTAGGTGGTATTGTTGATAGGCAGTCATGGGAAAGCTTATGATGATGGGAAGTTGTTGCTTTGACGCTAAAATATCTCACATAATATGCCGCTAGTCGGTAGGGGGTTTTGAAATGTACCGGTACACAGACGCCCTTGACGAACCAGCCAGTCCAGCTAATGAGTGACAAGAACGATTTAACTACTATAATCAGGTCACACAGTATTTAATTCACCTAGTAGCGTATAGTGTAGTCAGATCTGGTGAAATCTGAATCCATGGAAGTAGAACTAAGTGGAAAGACGCAAACTGTATTCTATTATACATTTACGCGCAGGAGGAGTACGAAATATCTATCTGTATCCGAAAATAGTATTGTGGCACAGTCTTAGAGTAGATGTCTACTTACATACAGTACAATGCATAGTAGCTTATTCCTCTTCAAGGCCATACGAATCCCGCAAGTCTTGCATGATTCCTTACCTCACATACCTTATCGAGCTTGCGTATTAGCGTGTGGTTCAACTTTGAGACATTCAACCCTCCATTGCAATCTTTTTGGGCAAGGTAGCAAATACCGGACATGGATCAATAGATCTGATTAAGGTTGTAAAGATGCAAATGTAGAAGCGAGAGGGTGTGAAGAGGCATGAAAAGGTGTGGATGGTGGTTCGCTAGGTTCGAGAGAATGGGAAAGTATGAGTCTTCGATACCCATTACTTCTGATTATTGAGTGAAACCTCCCCAACCTTTTATTAAAATCTTGGAAAACCTGGTAGAGACTACTTTCAAACCTTTCTGCGAAGTCAAGTGACTTAAGGTTGTATGCACGAGTGAAGAACATAAAAGGATATCCTCGCCTCCTGAACCTCTCAACTTCTTCCAACCAAATTACCGAAGTTTGAGCCACCGTCTACTTCTTCTACCTGCTTACGACCTAGATATTCAGCCTGAAGTCCTTTATACTGGCTGCATAACATTTGTGTACACTTGCACAAACAGCTACAAGATCAATAACCTCAAACTCAACTTTGATATCAGCCATCCTTCGCTACCTTTCAAGCCGAGGTCTTGGTAGTACAAGCTACATACTACATACTACACACATACTATCGACCTTACTTCACTTCACTCCTCTCTTCGATATTGGATTGGACTACCTACCTATTTTATCCCGTCTTACCCAATCGTGTAAGACTTTCGGTTGTACCATCTCATCTCATTTGCTTGTATCAACGGCCGAATTCCTCAAGGTTTTCAGAAGTGGAAGCTTGCACCCGTTTCACCGGACAGGCTGAACTCCATTCTAATACACGTCTTGCCGGTCTTGTCGGCGACATATCAGATTATTGGATTTTCTGGATCTCACTCCTACTCTTTGACGGAAACAAGGAAACGAACATTACCTTTTTTTACCGATAAAGATTTGGCTTCCGTTGCTACCTAGATCCTTCGAACCTTTTCTTCCACTACGAACCTTTATTACAACATTATCGGATTTTGCGGAGGAGATATTTATCTGCTTTATTTATTTATTTATCTATCTATCTATCTATCGACTGGGTATCTATCTAATCCTTATCAATTACCTACCCCGCCATTCAAAATAAGCTCCTTGGAAGCATTTTGGCGACGGAATAATAAATTGCATTCCTTCTTTGCCATTTTGATTCGCAAAGAGCTCCATATTCTTGGAAAATACGGTACTTGACTCCCAATTTCCTTCCCCTTGCTTGCTTGCTTTTCTTTCTTTCCTTAGCTTCCCAGCTATTTCATTCGTTGAATTGGCAAAAGCAAAAAATATATAACCAGTACAACGTTTGACAAGAATTAATAAAGAAGCCCTCTCTCTCTTCTTGACCCAATCAGAAAACTAATTGAAAAAAGATTGTCCTACATTTTAGAAAGTCCATCCATCTTTCACTCTCGGTCGGTCAAATTATTACACGCGAGCATTTCATCGCCTTGGTACTTCAATAATCATCACAAATTCGAAGGAAGGACAGAATAATCGAAAGACGAGTTACCCTTATGCTATTTATTCATTTCTGCTATTCTATATGACAGATAATAATAAGGCTGGTATCTATTCCATGTTAAGTTAGGAATTCTATGCCATTTAATTCCAACGAAATCGCCCCTCAATTGGTTCTACTAGGTATCTATCTATAAAGAAGAAGCTTGGGACCCGACCCGATCAACTTCCTCTAAACCTATCAATACTTGCTTGACTCATGTAGTCACATCTACAGCATATACACATACACACATATACACACACATATACACACACATATACACACACATATACACACATATACATATAACAACATAATTCATTCCTCCTTACACCACTCTCCTACAATTAATTATTCACATATACATACATACAGCAAGGTACCACTTACCACTCACCACTCACCACTCACCACTTACCACCTACATTTCTGCGAAACATCAAGGAGATCGAATCAAAAAGCAATCCGATAGCTATCCGATACCTCTCCGACAACTTACAGTTTCTTTCCCTTCTTCAATCAATAAATTCACCGAACAATTCTTCCGTTTCCAGATTTGACATCGCTAGACGCGGTTCATTCGTCATTACATTACGCCAAGTCCCGAATTGACCGACCATCCCACCCCGGATTTCCAAAGAACAAGGGTAAGAAAGGAAGGAAAATCTCATTTGACTCACTATCGAAGAATCCGAACCAATAAATCCATTCAGAAACGGGAAAAGGGGCCAAGAAGAGGAATCCGGTCAAGAAAAAGAAAGGATTCGAATCTAGTGAATTAATACTTGGTACAGAATACAGACGACAGAATACCTAGGTAAATAAAAATCACCAAGTCTTGTTACCTCCCTACCTCCCTCCCTACCTACTACAACTGCACTGCACTCCACTGCACATCCAATTTCGCAATCAATTTACGCCTCAACCTCAACCTAGTACTATTCAATTCTAACCTTCACACTTTAACATTTAGGGAAATTTCAGGGAAAAAACTCAAAACAATTATTCAATCTTAGTCTTTTTCTCTCTCACACACACTGCGTTGCGTTGCGCTACGCTAAAAAAAGATTTCATTCAATAAAGGATATTTTAATTATTTCCTGCCCTCTTTCCTGCCCTCTTACAGAAACAATCCTCCTCGCCCACTTCCTCGATCGACATCTTACAAGAACTTCTTTCCTATCGATTTTTGGTGTCATCACACAAAAACATTCGAATTCTCATTCTCAACGAAAGAAATTAAATGTTCTTCGACTTATTAAATCAATCAGTCAATAGAAATCACCCCGTGCAACCCTCGGCCGTCACTACCGAGAGCTAGAAAGAAAAGGTTATCCCTCCCTCCCCGCACCGCCTTTCAACGAAATATCGTGAGTTATCCCACACAACGGCTGTTTTGGCACATATTTTTGGGAAATTCCTCTCCCCAATCATAACTTCTCCGCCTTTTTCTAGCGCACTCTAGAAAAGGTAACCTTCCTTCCCCTCTTGGGTTGACAACTCAATTATCCTTCACTCATTCTTCTCCCGTCTTTTTTTACTTTGCTAGGACTCATCAAAGGAAGAAGAAAGATAGAATACTAACAATCTATCGGACAAAGCCCCCTCGCGATAATAAATTTATCACTTCGCCCTACCTGCCTTATCAGCCAAATCAAAGACCACATAACCGTCGTGGCCCTTATTAATCCAACAACAAAGCTCAAAGGATTGCAAGAAGATCGATAGGATAGGATTTATTTACTCAGGAGTCAGCATCAGCTTCATTGCCGCTTACATCTTCGAAACTCGACAACCGTCTGCCCGCATGTAAGTGCGCATCCTTTTTCCATGTATGCATGTTCCCCCCTATGACGACTTGGCAAATAAAATACTCTGCATTGTGGTCATATAGCATGATCATTGGTTATGCGAACAAATATTTTGTCATCTTGTAAGGTAATTACAAGCATAGTATCAATTCCGTGGCAAATCTGGGGATATGCTTGTTTCTCATTCAAAATTGGCTTTTTTGAACCTTTGACAATGGCTAACGTTTGTCACACACATAGATAACGATCACCTTTTGTTCAAAAGAGGTACAAATACAAACCAACAACCACGTACAAGACATATAACTTCCTCAAAGACCTTATAGTCAGGCGTCAAAATAGCTAAAATGGCTGGCACGGGTGCATTAAGCCCGTTTATCAAAGACGAGCCGGATGATCAATTCTTCTCCTCTCACAACCAAAGATTCATGTCGAACCCACAAAGCTTCGGTCTTACGCAGACACACTTCAATCAATTCGGTTCACATGGAGGCAGCATCAATCCCAATGATTTGAATGTTGGCAGTAATGCCATGTCTATTCCAAACAGTGGATACGGTACCTCATTCCAGAACAACTTCACAACTCAGCCATCGAACCCAAGCGCAAGCTTCTCAAAGGGCATCTCGACTTTTGGCGATGACGAATTGCTAGATAGTCTAGACACCTTGAACACTCATGGTGGTATGCAGAACGGAGGTCAAGACTTTGGCATGGAATTCGACTTCAACAACGGACACAACATCTATGCAAGCAATAATGGAAATGGCTTGGCTGTTGACCCAAACATGAATGGCTATTCGAATACTCCAGATGGCGATCCTATCCAGAGTCCCTTTGTTCACAATTTCAACCATGCACAATTTAGGCATATGCAAACCCAACACAACTTTAGCTCGTCGCTGCAGTCCCCTGCTTCATACGCAGGTTCGCCATTAAGTGGTGCGGATTTGCATAATGGAGCTGGAGACAGCAACTTTACCAAGCAACAACGGCCAAGATTGAGTCAAGTGGGATCTGGAAGAAGGCAATCGAGCACTAGAAGTCCACTGACACCGAAAACTCCTGTGATATCATCTCTCAATATTGGATCAACGGATCACTCGAGCTTTCCTTCTCAGCCAATTCGCACCAATCATGCCCACCGACACCAAAAAACCTCGTCTAATCAATGGGATCAGCCACCGAATAGCCTCGGTTCCTTCCCAGGTTCTGAGTTCGGTTCGCCTATCCAAGGAGTTCATCCAAATCCTCCAATTTCCGACATTCTTAAGGGTACTTCGATGCCAACCAAACTCAATGGTCACGGGGCAGCGAATGCACCTGGTTTACAATCCCAAGAAATGAAGAGAAGACGCCGACGGGAATCACACAACCTTGTTGAGAGAAGAAGGCGAGATAACATCAACGAGCGCATTCAGGAATTGAGTCATCTTGTTCCCTTGCATCGACTTGAGGATGAGAAAGTACGCAAGGCCATTATGAACAACTCTCCTTTGTCTCCAAGCCTCACGGCTGTATCACAACCACCAAATGGAATAAGCCCTCCCCAAGCTACCTCGGGTCTTGCTGGCCCTGGTGCCAGGAGGGCCACAGGTAATATTACTACCGGTATTCCGATCGAGGAAAAAGACAAGGGTCCAAATAAGGGCGACATTCTTAATGGTGCCGTAAGCTGGACCAGAGATCTTATGTGGATGTGTCATCATCAGGCTCAACAAATGGAAGATCTAGCCAATCTCATCGCCGAATTAGGAGGAACATGGCCATACGAGAAAACTGAAGATGAGAAGCGCATGCATACCGAATTGATGGATGCTATAACGAAGAATGGTGAAGCTAGTTTCGAATACACCCGACGACCAGGTACAGGTTTAAGGGTACCTAAACATACCGATTATAGAGGTGAACCAGACCGTGGATCCAACTTCTCTCAGCTCGACAACTCTCTGAGCCCAGACAACCATAGCAGTACAGATGTTGGTCAAACTGGTATGGGTGGTCCAGGTCAATACTGGAGTGGACACAATAGTGGAGGTAGCGGTCCTGGCTCTATTGGTGGCTTCAAAGAAGAGGATGAATACAACATGGATCTCGGACAATGAGGAATCCATACTGTTGTTCTATGAGCAATTTGTTGTTCAAGTGTGGGAGAATTTCTTACAGTTTTTAAGGCAAAGCAACAAGGAATTGGTTACCAGCTTGCGTGCACTTTTTCGCTTCGCATTTGTGTTTTTAAATTACTGGTGTTTTCATCTTTGCATTTAATGGTAGTTATGGGGCTTGATTTGGCTTGGTGTTGCTTGCGGTTTGAACATTGCTCGCAGAAGGCGAGTCAATCATGTGGATGGAATATGGATACTAATGGCTTTGACGATAATGGCTTTGACGATAAGGGTTGGAATTTATAATTTGTTGGAGATGGATATTGGTTTCACTTGCATGCATCACTTTTTTATTTGGTTTTGGTTTTACTATCTACTTGCATCTATCTTTGCGGTCTGGGCTCCTTCACATGATACCTGTGCATCGGAATACCGATGTTTGCCTGTTGTTTTTCCTATGTTACTTGACGACTGGATGGATTCACGACTAAATGGGTTTACGAGTATATGGACTGGATCGACAGGATTGAATGGGGCTCTTTTTCCAGCATTTGATTTGCTACCTATTTTCTTTTAACCCCCGCACAATACATTAGCTAGCTTAGTTAGTACTTGTCATCTTTTCTGCCCTTCTGGTAGATTGGATTTCAAGAGATATTCACAAGTTGCTTATCAACGAATGAAATATACGAAATGCACCCCACTCTATGGATTTCCTACATGGTTCTTTGTGTGCAATTTCATCTTTTTCCGTCCCGTCCGTCGCTTCTTTACCCCTCCTTTTTCTTAGGGCCCACTACTTGACATTGGGGTACTGAGAGACCCGTGAGGTGTATGCATGTTGATAAGCGTGTATTTATGTATGCCCTCTAAGCGCACCCTCCAGCTATCGAACGGACCCATGGTATGCAAAAGATCTCTTCCAGAAGTGGGTTCTGATGGACGGCAAGGAGAGCGGGGTGGGTTGTGTTTATATTGAGTATCGGATCTAGGCAAATGGTCCCAAGATTGATAATTTAATGAATAAATTGAGAATCTCAAAACCTGAGGTTTAAATGGGTGTGGGTGTGTATATGTGAGAACTCCGGGTAGGGATTGAATGGGATTGTTGGGGTAGGATGGGGAGTTCAGCTGGTTAGGGGAGGGGCTAAATTTGTGCTTGCTTTTGATGGGATTTCTGTTCCGGGTGAAAGTTGGATTGGGTCGTGTAATGGGGAGTTGGGAATGGAATTGATACCGATTAAGCTATAGTGGCGTCTTCGACTTGGGATTGAAACGACTGAAAATTGGCTTTGCTTGGTCCTTCTTCTCGTCTGTTAGGGTTAGTAAAAGTGGAGGAAGGGAAAGTGAAAATAGAAGAGGGAGACGAATAAAGAGTTGATTGAATAAGAGTAGAGTTAATATATGTTGTAATAAGATGCGATACTCTCTGTGCCTTTCGAATGATGGTAAGAATCATTCGAATATAGCTTAGAATAGCTTTAATCCTCTCTGTATTTTAAGCTACCTAAGCTTCATATCATATAATCAGATATGTCTCTAATCGGATAATTTTTATATTTATGGATTTATAAAATCGGTTCTAATTATTTATAAATAATAACGTGGTTTATCACCGAGTGGATCACTTCAAAATCACACCAAAATCGAGGTTTTATCAATATTTATATTTTAATAATTAATCATTATTTTTTAAAA
>PQXN01000254.1:0-54818 GCA_004786275.1 Botryotinia convoluta
GGGGGTGGGTGGATAGGAAGGGGGTGGGTGGATAGATGGATAGGGAGATGGATAATGTGAATTGTTCAAAATCATATCATATATATGTATGAACGTATGTATGAACATATGAACATATATATGAATAAATACAATATTGGATATGTAATGTAGGCATGTAAATTATTCCGTAAGATTATCAAGGTATGTATGTACAGCAAAATCTCGTGATCTGATCTCTACGCAACTAGAAGAATTGGGGGCGAGAAGAAGGTATGCAACAGTGTGACTCTGATTATCTGAGGGTGAGTTTTGGGGTGTGGGGTTTTGGGTTTTGGGAGGGGGTGAGAGGGGATGGATGGGAGAGATGTGGGAAAGGTATGGATGGATTGATGAACTGGGAGTTTTGATGTTTATGCGTGGGATTGAGAGGAGAGAGGGGATGGGGAAGGGGAAGGGGGAATGATGGAATGATTGAATGATTGAATGGACAGGTGGAGATATAGATGGAGAGAGATAAATAGTGCGGAGGTTTTAGCATCAAGGAGGAGAAGCAGGGATTTTGATATTATGGTATTATGTTGTGTAACTTCTTCTTGTTTACTGTTAGGTAGTAAAGAGGAGATGGGAGGGGTGGGTGGACATTATTGATGTGGTGTGTTGTATTGTATTCCTTGATGTTTTGGCTATGGTGTGATATATACATAACCGTTACATACATACTTATCGTAAGTGATATCTACCCACCTCCCCTCTACATACCATAGCTTTCCCATTGGCACGACATAATTAGCAAATCGAAAGAAGCATATCTACCTACCTACCAGGTCCTACCTACTGTACTCATACCTAAGGCCATTCATTATACTTTCATCATCATCCCCATGGCCAAAAAATAAATGAATAAAATGCCTCAATTAGCATTACAGAGTGCATTGCGTTGATTCCCTAACTCGATCAAGAATGATCATCTTCTTATTTTCAATGGTTTACCTGCTGGCTTGCGTGTGCTGGGATGGAGGGAAAGTTTAAATACGAATGAGGAGAGGGGAATGGATGATATGTCCTGAGGTTGGATATTTAGAATTAGAATTTGAGAATGGTGGTCTGGGTTATGTGGTGCGGTTGGATGATTTGATGGTGTGGTGATGATATATATGGTGATGATACGTAGGTACGTATTTAGTGTCATCTTACCCCTCACGGAAGAAACCAATCGAATGATTGCACAACCCCTCTTTTGATTGAAGGGATTGAGTGATTGATTGGGTGTGATTTTGGATTGGATTTCAGTCAATTGATTTCTTATTCTTTTGTTTGTTTTTGTATCGATGCAGTGCAGTTATATTATCATCAATTAAAATAAGTATATCCTCAATTCATCCTCACAGTTTCAATTCCAATACATTATAAATTATATCAATATCTTCAATGAGTATGACGACGCAACAAAGGAATGAACTGATATGCCAAAACATACATGACGTGATAAGAGTCAGCAGATACCATGGGCGAAACCTGGGGTATGACCCACTTCCCCAGTTTTGAGGGTAGAGAGGGTAGAGAGGGTCGGAACTTCGCTTTACCGGACAAGGGAGTAGTTGAGGAGACTAGGCTTCTTTGGGTGTGAAATTCCAGGGGAAGATACTGCATGGGGAATGGCTTGATATGAGGGATGTTGATATTTTGATATGGAATAGAGGAACGATGTGAAATGGAAGGGAGTAGGATGATTGAAGATTGTGTATATTTGATTGATGATTTGACGTATGATTTGAAGCACAATTGAAGTACAATTGAAGTATGATTGGAGTAATAGAAAGAATCAAAAACAACCTTGACAAATGGAAATTAACAAAATACCTAACGGTGTCCGAGGTACAAGGTTTACTATTCGAATTAATACCTTATTGTTGTAAATGTAATTATTACCTCTTTTTGATTCGGATAACCTCAACCAATCACCTGTCTGTTGTGTGACTTCTTGTCTATTTCCCCTCATTTGGAAAATCTAATGACCTCCTCCTTCCTCCCTCCTTTGTTATTCACTCACCATCAAAACTCACTCACACTTTCAAATCATTCAAATATCTATACATTAACTTGTTCGTACCTGAATTCAACACTTCAAACAATTTACAATCTACATCAAGTAAAACAAACAAACCTACCTTCCAATCATGTCTGCCGATACAGCAACTCAACCCATCAATACAGCAAATGCTGGTAAAGATGCTGATCCAATACCTTTAACCAAGGTTGATTCTGCAGTTCAAGGATTATCGAGTAGTCCTACTGATGAGAAGAAGACCATTGGTCATCGGAGAACAAGTTCAAGTGCTCCTGGTGTATGGAACATTAATGACTTGGGTATGTAATCTTTTCTATTGTATTCCTTTCTTTCGATTGATGAATACATTCTGTCCTGCTTGATATGCAGTCTTACTTGATAATGAAGAGATACTAATAATATAAACAGAGAAAGAAGGAAAAGAACTAGAGATTGCGAAAGAAACTCAAAAGCTGAACTGGTATGTACTCTTACCCCACTTCATCACCTATAACTTCATATCTACATGATCCTTTATGAATGATGGCTGATGATATTGTTGCCCTCTAGGCGTATAAATAAATCACCAATGACTCTTGATGATCCGGAAAAGGGTTACCTTAAGAAATCTCTTACTACACCACCAGTCAAAAAGATTGATTTACATTTCCCACTGGGGTTGGAAGTCACTGCGAGAAATATGAAGGGTGTTACAATTAAGGATGCAGTAGATGCTATTTACAAACAATTCCGTAAGAAGGTATATTATCCCTTTGCATTTTCCCCTCACTTCCCTACTCAACCACCAAGACCTCATGCTCTTCATCTGCCATCTTCTCGAAATCAAAACACTAACATATCTTCACCACCAGGCCGATGATGAACTAGAAACTCCAGTCCTCGCAGGATTTGAATGGGATAAAGATGAATCATGGACTCGTCTGATCGTTCACTGCAAGAAAGAAGGTGCACCACAACCCAAGAAGAAGAGTAAGAAGGCCGGTAAAGAAGGTGAAGAATTGTAGTTTCCCCACACTACAATTCCCTTTAACTACACCTCCCTTTCTGCACTACTCGTAGACTACACTTGTTGTTCGAATAGAGCATTGATGGCGTGCGTGATTATGGATGGATTTTGCTTTTGCTTGCTTGCTATTTAGGGAATTGATGGATTTTTGCTTGGGATATGGATGGATGGATGGGTTCGGATATGGTACTAGGTGGTTACCATGCTATTCTTCTCTCTCGCCAAATATGGCTTTATAACACATGACGTGATATTTATTGAGCTAGCTGGCATGCTATGCTATTATAAGATTTTCTAGGAGATGATCCGAGTCTGGAAGCTGTTGACTAGCTGGTAGATCTGTATACTAGTTAGGAGGTAGTTGAGGATGGACTGATTGGGAATGAATATTTTCCACTCCTATTTCTGTTTCTGTGTGTTTTTGAGGATGAGTTGATCTTTGGTGTATGAAGTGTGATGTCTAGGTGTGCATTGATCTATCTGTACTTAAGCTTAGGTTCGTTGAAGGGAAATTTTCGCTTGGTGGGGTAAGTAGATGGTGAGTAGTAAGTACCTAGCGAGTGAGTGGGTGAACGGATAGGTGAAAGTAACTGCGAATTTTTTTGAATCTTTGGGGAAGAAAATTGGTTTGATTTTGTGGTGGGGATATAATTTGTGAATTATGATTCATGACTTATGATTTGTGATTTATTTGCTGTCTATTTATCTGTTTATTGTTTATTATTTGTTTCTCGTCATTTTGGTACTCTTGATACTCTTGATACTTTTAATGTTTATGGAGGAGCTGGATTTTCTTATGTGAGGGATTTTATGTTAATGTAAAGGATTTGGGGGGTTGGTGTAAAAGGGTGGAATGTTTTTGGGTTTGGGTTTGGGGTTTAGGTTTAGTAGTAGCGAAGGGAAGGGAAGG
Source organism: Botryotinia convoluta (assembly GCA_004786275.1). NCBI lineage: Eukaryota > Fungi > Ascomycota > Leotiomycetes > Helotiales > Sclerotiniaceae > Botryotinia > Botryotinia convoluta. Next base: position 3,967 of record PQXN01000254.1, read on the forward strand.
GAAGAGGAAGAAGTACGTGGAGGGAAAAGGATGTAGGGGTGGATGGGTCCGGGGATTTGTATTATGCATTTTTTTGTGGATTTGAATCTGGATTTGAGGGGAATAAGGAAGGAGAGGCAGGGGAGGGGGAGGAATTGTTATTAAGGGTTGAGGGTGGGAGAAAGAGAGGGCGAGGGAGAGGGGATGGTGGGAAGATGGAGAGGAGAAGAGGCTGGGGGTTGTTATAGATACTAGGTAAACTTCGAGATGGTTTGTTGGTATTTCTTTTGGGGTCTGGATCTGAGATTGTTGTTGTTGTGAGATGGAAGTTTTGGGGGTGTTTGTTTTAATTCTTGAATTGCTGATTTGATTTGATTCGACATTATATTGTTATCATTATTCAGTTCAATGTACCTAGTGCTTAAATTTGTGTCAAACCCCCTCACGAGTTCATCTCCCAATCCCAATCCCAACCCCAACGCACACATACCGACATCCAACTATGTATGTAGGGAAGCGAAAAAGAAAAAGCTAGGATTGGATAGCAAGAAGTAAAAGCAATAGAGTGGCACGGCATGGCGTATTAACAGAGATGGATGGATATATTTGTATAGATAGGAATTTGTGTTTGAGTTGATGTTATTGATTTTTGAGATTCTTTGGGATATTGTAGTACTGTACGTAGTACTGTGTCAATTTCGACCTTGGAGAGGAAGTAGGAAGTGGAAGTGGATGAGGAGGTATGTTTGCTCTTGAGTGCCCCCCCCCACTTCCGGCGGAGTATGAGAAAAGGAATGAAAGTAAGGACAGGAGATAGAAAATAAATCTCGAATTCACATTCTCTTCTTCTACCTCATCAACAATATCACAAGAAATGTTAAATGACTCATAAGTCGTGGAGATGGTCGTGATAGTGTAAGAAGTTTAATTTGTTTAATTTTTTCGGGAGGGGTTTATTTTATGTACTAACACGGTTCCCCATTCTCATTGTGAAGAGCGAATATGTGCTGAAAGAATGAATGACAACAGGAAGTAAAGGGGAGAAGGATTGCTGTTGTTGTTTACTAATATTCATCGTACTTTGATGGGTGTTTGTAATGAGGATTGAATATGTGACAACATGAAAACATGGGAGATGAATGTTTGATAATTGAACTTGGTAAAAGGGTGATATGGTAGATGAATGTAAATTGGAAGATATATATTGATATAGATAAAGATAATATTGCCTCTCCGAAATTCTAGATCCATAAATATATAGCACTCCATCCATTATGACTTACACTTGAGATTACTGATGAAGAGAGAGATAGATAGATCATTCCATTCCATCCCCGGATAAAATCCATATAAAGGGGGTTCTCGAACTACCGGTAATGGGTCTGTGTGTTTCCACTCCACTGTATGATACGACACTGGCATGTATGATGTATGAAGACTCCACTCTCTCCCTTCCTTCCCGCACTCTCTATGCTAGTTGAGGACTGTGAGGATTGGTATATTGATGTTTATATTGCACTCTATAGTGCAAGTGATATATCTGTATCTGGAAGGGGGGAAGAGTAATATAATAAGGAATGAATGAGCAGGGAGGGTATTGTACGAGGGAGGGATAATTGGGGGATTGTACTTCGGTATTTATTGATTTCGGAATGATCGGAATAGCCGGATAGATTCCTTGATATATATTTGGGAGTGTTATTGGAGATGTTGGTTGGTAGCTGAGGATTGTTGGTTTGGAGGGGAGATAGATGGAAAAGTCAGGCGTCTGCGTCTGCGTCTACGTCTGCGTGTGTATGAGTGGACATTTGATGATCTTGTGTGTGATGAAGTAGTGTTGATGTCTACTTTATAAGATTACAAAACGAGTTCATGATTCTGTCTACAGAATGCAAGTTGGGCAAGCAGTAGTACAAAAGATTATAGATCCCAAAAGGTCATGATTCTAAATTTCCCCAAGTACGTGAATATGTGAATGCTTTGACGTTCTTATCAAATTAGACCATGATTTTTTGGACATCCATAATGAAGTTATTGAAAGCTTGGAGAAGATCTTATAGGGTATTAATTACTAAGATATTACTTAAATAACGATCATCATACTGCTCGATACATATTGGTGATGGGTTTGTGAAGGACGCTCGGGAAGCTGAAAAATAAACAATTACCTGTAGGTACCTGGCGATAGAAAGTACCCACATTCTGAGCCCACGAGCCCACTCAAACTCGCAATGTTTACCGCTTCGGATAACATCACGATGATGGATGGGTATTTTCCGCGGAGAGAAGATTGTTGGGTGATCATTCGAGGGAATCGATAAAGAGTCACTCACTTGCCAAGTATTGGATTTGAGTACTCGGTAGATGAGTTACCGATAGATGGAGTGCCGGTAGATGAATATGGGTAGATAAGGTCCCGGTAGTTTATACAAAGTACCTAGGTATTTACAAAGTATAGTGATGAGGAGTTCTCCGGATCTTTTATCAATAGCTCTAGTAGCTTGGTAGTGCTTTCTTTTGCCTTTGTTCAAGGGAAATGGTAGCTCTTGTGCTCTTGTGCTCTTGTACTATCGTATCTAGTAGCCTTGGTTGACCTCTTTGACTCGAGAAAGGGGATTTGTAGGATTAGGAATGGGAGTCAGAAGGGGAAAAGGTAGTTGCTGTTGATATCAATTGACGTGTAGGTATATGTTTGGCGATTGGATGTAGATGTATATGTAGATGTATATGTAGATGTATATATATCATTTGAGATTGTCTCATAATTGGATGATGGTGTATGTAAAGCAGCTGAGCTGCCTTGGAAACCAATTCCCCAATTATTACCATCTTTCAACATCACGTGTAAAATAATCTTCCATCATTTCCTTCCCTTTCCTTTCCTTCTCTTACCAAGTACGTACTACCAAAATCATCCTTGCCCGCCTTGTCTTGTTGCTTCATAACTTCTTACCTCTCTTTACACTAAATTTCCCCGCATACGTTAAAAAATCCGGTCAAGGGAAATCCGTCAACTCTCATTTGTTAGAAAGTGACAATCGACTGGACTGGATTACCATTTTCTAATAAGTCCGAGTCAAATAACCTTTCTAAAAAAAAAAAACCTCATCGACTCAACTAAAAACCTTAATAAAAACTACTTCCAACATCTCCGGCCAAATGCGCAGAGACATATATTCATCCTTCTTATTTTCAATGTGATAATGAACATACTTGAATCACAAGTTAATGATCTAAATTATATCGCAGAGTCTCCCATTGCCATCCCGGTCTTTGATAATATGAATGGTCAACAACAGCAACAGCAACTACAGTCTTCGGAATCACCCGCGGATACTGGGGCTCAGAGCGGAAAGAAGAGAAAAAATGATTCGGGTGAAGGAGGCGACGCAACGTTGAATGGAAATAAGGAAGGCACTTCACATACAAGGGCAAAGAGAAATAGATATATATCTATTGCTTGGTAAGTTAATATTTCTTTCCTTTCTTTCTTTATCTTTGTGTGCATGTGTATGTCTTGATGTGGTTGCTTTGGATCCTGGTTGATGTTCAATTGCTTCTTGGTTGGTTTGATGGAAATGCGCCCGAGGAAATCCGAAGAAGGGCCAGAAACCCGACTCTACCTGCAGACAATCTTACACATTGGATAATTTGAGGACGGAATTTCCAGTGAATGGTACTAATTCATATATTGATATAGTAACGAATGCAAACGAAGGAAAATCAAATGTAATGGAAATACACCATGTCAAAGATGCGGAAACCTCAACCTCGAATGTCAATATGCTCCGAATTGTTGTACCAATGGCTTCAAGGAATCGGAGGAGTTTCGTCGAATGAATTCACAACTTGCCTTATTACAAGAACAAGTGGATAATCTATATTCGACTTTAAATGCCATACGCCACGGCGGCAGTGGAGGTGGTGACGGTAGCATATCGTATGGCGGGTCATCAGAAAGATCATTGTCAATATCACAACAATCCGCAGTACAAGGACTTTCTCCCTTGAGTTTTCATCATAAATCTATACCCAGGCATCCTTCATTTCGGGGACCGACCAGTTCCGCTTTTGGTCTAGATGTGGCTAAAAACACACTGCATAATATGGGATATCAATCATTGGCAGATGAAGGCATCGCTACTCAGGATCCTACTCCGGTACCATCACCACCTCCAATACGGCCAAGAGCATTACCATCCATCAATATGAATGGTGTTCGAGCTCCAGATCCATTGAGAAGTGTAAATCGAGAAGAAATGATTCGACTGTGTAGGGTATATGAAGAAGAAATGGGTCTGATGTATCCTGTTGTGGATATAGAGGAATTAATCACTCATGGTTCCAACCTTTTTGAATTCATTGATGCCGCGGTGAGAAATGGCCTTGCCACATCCAATAATCCTCAAGGTATTAATGATATCAACTCTTGTATGTTGAAGACTATCATGGCTATCTCAATGATCACAGAGGGAAGTGGGCAAAGTGACTTGGCCTTCAGATTATTTGAGAGTGTTAGAGAGCCTGCGGATCGTGCATTACATGATGAATTTGTGGAGGTTAAAAGCTTGCCTTTCTTGGTACTTGTGGTGAGTTACGGAATTTTGTTTCTTACCCCTTATTTATTTTTATATGTTATGTTTGCTTGAATATTGTGGAGGATAAAGGAAATCACAAACTCTAGTGAGTCAGGATTTGAGAGAAGTTTCTCTTGTTTCTCCAAGTTTGGTGGTGGTCGTTTCGAGACTCATGAGTTACTGTTGCCAGTTGAGTAGGTGAAAATAAATTCAACTTATAATGTTGCATTTAGCCAAGTGGGACTAATGCGGGATGCCGAGCACATGTGGTTGGTATCATGGACACTTTCAACTTTATATGGCATAAAAGAGGTACAAAGCTGTAAAAGGATATCTGGAGAGGAAGGCCACCACAATGAGGAAAATGTTAAGAAGAAGAAAGTTGACCTTGGGAGGAATCGAACAACCTTCTTGCTTCCGCTCATTTAAGAGCGTGGCATGTTTTACCATTAAACTACAAGGCCTATATGATTTATTGTTGCACTGGTACGATTATCATATTAGAAATCCGATTATAGATCGATCATATGATGGTTGAAGCACAAAAACCTACCTATCGCTGAGTTTAGGAGTTCACGAAGGATGGAAGAAACTGCAGAGCCTTGACACGTTGGCTAAGGCAAAAATCTCAAAACGATCATTGACTTCGTAAGGGACCAAACCTACTTCTACATCTCACATGAACGCCGGGAATATCGTATTCTATTATTCACTTGCAAGGCCTATATCATTTATTTTTGGATTGGATCAATTATTGCATTTTTCATTGGCTTTAAAGACACGCAACCCATATTGTTATTAGTATTACGGATCCCAAAGGCCACAACAATGATATCTTGCTGTGCTTGGTTGAATTGGAGGTCGAAAAAAAAACCCCCCCAGTCGATATCTGCTTCTGGCTCAGGAAATCAAAGTCGGAATAATGCTTGCTACTTGGAAGGAATCAGCCCACATAATGCCACCTCCAGTCAGAACTTTGCGACTCCAGCGTTTAATCACAAGCTCTATTTTATTCATTCAATCATTGGGTATATACTGTGCAGACTATAGTCGCGTTAGTGCCGACTGTCATGGATTCTAGAGTATGCGACTCTGTTATGAGTTCTCATCCCTTATAGATTCCATCACATTTGTGGTTCTTCATTATTGAGGATAAGCGAAGAACCACAAAAACCTCGTCGCATTAGAGGTGGTGCTATCTATTCGGCTGTCCCCAGAATGAAGATTGAAGATCAACGTAAACAAGAGATGGGCCTTGCAACACGAGCGAGGAAGAAGGCAAAAGAAATATAAAAATATATAAAAAAAGATTTGGACCTCGCAGGTTTCGATCCCGCTTCTCTGGAATGCTTCACTGGGAAGGTACGCAGTGTGTTAACCAATTACACCAAAGGCCCTTTCGTTTTTGTTGGTTGAGATCACTTGTTCAAAATAATCTTGTTTCGTTCCGTCTCTACTTGTGGAGCCTCTGATTGGTGTACATATTATGCGTCAGAGCCGTGGTTCGACGTTTTGTCCCTTAGCTCTCTCAAATTAATTACCCATGTCTCGATTGCACTTTTCATTTTCTGCGTCAAAGTTTACACTGTGTTCTACTCCTGGATTTCAAACAGCTTCTCCATCAATCTTTCGCAAAAGATTCAAAGTCCTGTTTCCGCCTTCCAAATTCTAATTCGTTCCCTTTTCTTCTTTTCTGCGAACTGAGAGACAAATTTACTTCTTAGCAACTAACATAATCCTTAGGCAATGTTCCATTTCCATTGCGACAAAGAAGCATTAGCCTGGCGCATGATTGGTCAAGTCGCACGAATGTCAATTGAATTAGGTCTGCATAGACGTGATTCTTTTTTTAAAGTTGTGACTGATGAACGAGAACGGGTTGCTATTACCAAACTTTTCTGGTCAATCTATGTCCTTGATCGAAGATGGAGTTTCGGTACAGGCATGCCTTTTGCTATACAAGATTCAGATATTGATCCCTCTTTACCAGAACCTGTATGTAATTTTCTAATTTTTCCTGATGACTCAGCTAATTCTTTTAGGATAATACGGTCCCTTATCTTCACGTTATGATATCATATTCAAGAATAGGTTCTAAAGTTTGGAAATCAATCTGCTCCTTCTCCCCAACACCCTCAACGAATATAATCACCGAGGAGTTGAGTTATCTTGACTACCAGATCACACAATGGCAAAAAACGATACCACCTCATTTACAACTTCCAACTGCTGCTGCCCCTCAAGCCTCCTCTCGCGCAACCCATCGATTACAAATACTTCTCTACCTTCGTGCCAATCAAATGCGTATCCTAATTTATCGCCCTGTATTACACTCCGCATCTTCTATACAAGAACACATTCAGCATGCGTCTACAGTTGTCGAATTTGCGAAAGATACAATTCGCGCCCTCACACATCTTAATCAAACTACAGACATTTACCGTGTACAACAAGTTTGCTTCAATTATTTCCTCATTTCAGCATTGGCCGTCATTTTCCTAGCCAGTTGTCATGCTCCAGTTACTTTCAGCTCGATTTGTCGCGATGAATTCTATATGGCACTCGATTTAGTGAAGGGTTTCTCGAATAAATCTTTTGTATCGAAACGTCTTTGGAAAACAATCAAAAGTCTAAAGCAAGTAGCACCAAAACTTGGGCTGTCCCCCACTTCAAATAATCATCATAACGGTGCATTGGGAGCGGATGATGCACATAGTAGTGCAGCACTTGCAATGGCTGGTTTGGCAGGTCATGAAATTACGGGGATGGGAGGAGGATACGATACAAACGGACATGGACAAGGAATAGGTACGGGATCAGGAAGTAGTCCGATGACAGGAAATCAAATGAGTTATGAGATGACGCATCTATTTGAGGCGGCGTTGGGAATGGGAAATGGACATAATGGATATGGAGTTGGGAATGGGATGGATGGGACACCGGGAATGGGAGATGATGTGGGAGGTGTTGGTCCGGCTTTTGGAGAAGGTGATGAATTGTTTAGGCAGTTAAGGGATTTGTTTTAAGGGTGATAAAGCTCACGGTGGTGTTTGTAATATAGGGAGTCTGTATTACTGTGTATATTGAAGCGACAAAATATTGCGGAGGTTGTTGATATTAGGTGGTTTGAACATAGGGCTGGAAAACCGCAGCTCCGCTGGTAGTTTACATATCCTCTTTACGTCATTAATCAAGCACAATAGTCTATTCTAGCTTATAAGTAGGAGTGCGAGCACTGTGCAAGCAATTGACCTTAAATCATTGTCCGAGACTAAGATGTCAAAATCCCACTGACAGGTGGATCAGTCTCGCCGGGGTTGATGTATTACCGAATATATCGGTATCTTGATCCAGAATTACACTCCCTCAATCATTACACAATATGATACAAATTGAATCATATCTGATACATCACTGCCATGATCTTTGACCAGCATTAATGTCTGACAGCGGAAATGCTACAATTTTGTATGGAGAGGTTCAGGACGGAATTAATACCGTGCGGCAGAGCTACGAATTTCAGCTCCACAAAATGTTCATTCCGCGAAGACTATGTATGGATGACCCCACAATGTGGAAGCTTTGCACTCACTACCCCTCCATTCGAAATAGCTTGAGCTTGACGTCGGCTTGTAGAATTATCGGCTTCGGTGATGTTATTGAATTCGGATTGAAGAACTTGTGAATTGTAATTGACTTTCTACTTACAGCTATTGTCCCTTTCTTCTCTACGTTCATTAACAAATCTCAATTCTAACCTCACATCAAGTTCTTTAGTATACAGATTCCTTGCTAGCTATTGTCAACATGCCTCCTCTCAAGTCTTGGCTTCGAATCCCCCCTAATAGCGATTTCTCCATCCTCAATATCCCCTTTGGTATTATCACCTCTCGCAATTCGCAGGTTACTCACCGCCCAGCTATCCGTATCGGCGACCATGTCTTAGATCTCCTCGCCTTTTCTAAATCGTCCGGATTCCAGAAACTCCCTTCATTTAAGGACCATCTCTCTGTTTTCGAAGAACCAACCCTCAATGCATTCGCAGCTTTGGGTCAACCCGTTCATCGAGAAGTTAGAACATATATACAAGAGGTTTTTAAGGAGGATACACCATATCCGGAATTATTGAAGGATAATGAAGAAGTACAAAAAGAGTGTTTGCTGAAGGAGGGAGATTGGAAGAATCATCTGCCGATGAGGATTGGGGATTATACGGATTTTTTTGCGGGTATCAATCATGCTAGGAATGCGGGAACTATGTTTAGAGTGAGTTCGCCTGTGGTGTATTTGAGTGGTTTTGATGCGGGATTCTAATAGATATGTCTAGGGAGCGGAAAATGCACTACAACCAAATTACACACATGTTCCAATTGGATACCATGGTCGGGCTTCCTCGGTCGTCGTCTCTGGAACGCAAATTACACGTCCCAATGGTCAAATAATTCTCGATCCAAAGGCCCCTGGCCCTAAGAAACCTGTATTTGGACCTTCCAGAAGACTCGATATTGAGCTTGAGCTAGGATGTTTCTTATGCACGGGCAATGAACTCGGGGAACCTATTAAGGTCAACAAAGCCGGAGAAAATATCTTTGGATATGTTCTCATGAATGATTGGTCTGCAAGAGATATCCAAAATTGGGAGTACGTCCCATTGGGTCCCTTTAATGGAAAGAATTTTTCTACAACTATTAGTCCGTGGGTTGTTCTCCAAGACGCTATTGCGCCTTTCCGAACCGCTAAATTAGAGACGGAGGCCTCGAAATCGGGAGAATTGTTGGATTATCTAAAAGAAGAGAGTAATAATACGGGTCTCGATATTAATTTAGAGATTGATCTCACGACTCCAGATGGAAGTACAACTACGATTGGGAAAGTGAATGCGAAGAATTTGATATGGAGTTTTGAACAAATGCTTGCGCATCATAGTAGTGGGGGGTGTAATATGAGGACGGGTGATCTGTTGGGCAGTGGAACGATTACTGGGGAGGGCGATCAGGAAATGGGGAGTTTGTTGGAGATGACGTGGGGTGGGAGTAAGGATATTTGGTTGGTGGGGATGGAGACGAGGAAGTTTTTGAAGGATGGTGATGAGATTACTTTGAGGGGTACTTGTGGGGTGGAAGAGGGGGGGAAAGTGGGCTTTGGTGAGTGTAGGGGGAGGGTGGTTAGTGCGGTTGTTTATTAGGGGGTGGGTGCTGTGGGGGATTGGAGGTCGGAGATTTGGATGTTATTTCGAGTAAAATCATATTATATTCTATCTACTAGGTGGTTCTCTTGATTTATATGTATCTTTTGTGTATTTCTTGCGGATTTTCTTTTCTTAAATCTGGGTACTTTGGATTCCCAACGCCTAGCTGTCTTGGCTGGTCGTCTCGTCCGTTGATTAGACTTCTAGCCGCGCGATGGGTTGGTGATGATTTACTTCATCTAATTACTAGCTTGATGTTCAGGAACTGGAAATTTCAGAGCCGGGAGCATGTTTTGAACAAAAGCCGTTGCTAGTGTTTACTCTGATAACTCATTAGAGAAGGAAATATACTCACAATCTCTCTCAAGATGTTACTAATACAATTCTATTCATGCAATATTGCTTTCATCCAACAATTTCAGCTGCAAATTTCTTTTCACAATTCACTACTCGCCCTTCACACACGCCAAAGAAATTGAGATTTTTCTCCCTTCGCTAATCAAATTCTATCTTTCCAGAATATTCAATTATCCTCTACTTTCCTTTGCAATTCAACTCGACTTTCAACCCCCAAGATTGACAAACTCGAGATATATAGTGCACAGCCACCCACTATCAGAAATGTCTTCCAGACTATTGACATCTCCCATAGATCTCAGGAGGTCGTGAGTTCTACCCTCCATCCTTTATCCTAAATTTTCAACTATAAATACAGATACAACAACTAACCCCCCCAAAGAAAAGGCCATCGCACCTCTCACTCTGCCAGCTATCCTCCCCAACAATTAACCGAAATTTCCTCACTAAAAGAAAAGCCTCTTCCTGCCGCACCCAAGGCATCAACTGGGGTACTGCGTCGTCTTATACCGCGGAGAAGAGACTCAATTGCGCTTCCGAGAGTGGTGGAGGGATTGAATCGGGGGATTGAGAGGGTTCGTAGACATAGTTTGAGAGCGGGTGGTATGTACTTTCTACTAGGTTTTATAGAAGTTTTTCTGCATTTTTCGACACCTCTTTCCAATCCTTAGGTTTCAAATAATGAAATGAAAAATTGACACATGGAATAGCAGGATTAGGTCTCAAAAGTCCCGCTACACCAAAAACAATCAACCCAGAGACTACACCCAGATCAATATCAATATCCAAATCCACCACCAAACCCACCACTTCGTCCCTCCTCACCTCTAAAATCGCGCTCAAAACAGCTACTGCGGAGGGCGGCGAGGAAGATGTCGACATACCCAGCGACGAAGAACCAGAACTCGGTATCGCAGTAGAAATGACGATAACTCCTGTTCGAGCCCGGCTTGTTTATATTGGATGTAGGGGATTGGATTCTTGATATTATTTTAACAGCGAGAAGTTAGGGAGGATCACCAATAGGTGCATGGATTGACGGGACACTTCTCAACTTTCGAAATTTTTAACAAAACTCATATTTTGATTGTTCCATCTCTAATGAATAATTGTAAGTACAATTTTAGAGAAGATATGTACAATAGAGCTTAGATGTGAGGATTGGCAAGCGATTGTTTTTCTTGTTCTTGTTGGGGGTGATATGGATATGCCCAAGGGCGTTGAGAGAGAATAGGGGTTCGCTTATAGGGAGATAGTAGGGCTTGCAGTCTTATTTTTGTGGTCTACTTCTGGAGATACTTGTAGAATGGAGATATCGCAAAAATGTAGAAGTGAATTTCTCCTAGATGGAGTTATGTAGGATTTGTATCTTAATATATCAATGATTCATGTGAAATGAATGAATGTGCTTCATATAATTCATGATTCCCAGTCGCCCCTCCCTGCAACACGACGTGGGATTGCAATTAGCACCCCCGCAGCGATTTGCATTTAATCTACTAGAGCAAAACTCATTTGTGAAAGCAAGAAGAGAGATTTGAAACCTTCTTCCTCTGGTTATCCAAGAAAAACAAAGACATACATACAAAACCCCACTCCCCATGAAGCAAATCCAAATACTCAATCTACCATCAAATACCTACTACCCAAAGTAATCAAGAAAATAGAAAGAGCATACAATACGTACCAGACATCCAAGTACAATTTGCAAACCTACGAGTCATCAAAACCCAACACCAACACCAACCCTGCACTGTGTACTCAAGGTTCGATTTCCCCAACGTATTTCCGTCTCATTTTCCCCGCACTCCATATATCATATATACAGACCCAATACCTAAATTCAGAGTCATATCAGAGAATACACAGTGGAGGTATCGTAGATTGCTCACGACTCAAAATCTCGCAGTTTGATTCCCAGATGCTCATACATGATTTTCACATTAATCAATTCAAATTATCTTTCCCTTCAATTTCATCTGCAAATGGAAAAAGGTATCGTATCATGTTGACCAAACAATGCAAACGCATCTCGTACATGCTATGAGGGAAATCAAGTCCGTTCTCTCTTCTACCCTATGAATATACCCAAACACCACCATACCATTTCCTGCGCAATAACCTATACCCTAAAAACATCATCCCTATCCATACAAAAGATATACTAAAACTCATTTCCCACCTCAACGCTATGCTCAAGACGAAAACATGAACCATAAGACCATCCCCATCCTAAAATACCTAATCATATTGATCCTACAGATTCCTATTCCCAATTCCAATGCATCATGACATGTCGTTAACCAAATCCATCAAAACGCTTCCTTGCCTTATATTCCCATTATTCATCGCTAAACCTCCTTTGATCCTCTTAGGCTGGTGTTTTCCTTTGCTGCTCTTCACAGCCATCGGCTCTCTCTTGGTGGGTATCACGCTCATTCGCACATTCTCCTTGTCTCCATCTTCGTCTTCCTCGATATCCATCAAATCAGGTTTCTTTCTCTTCCCCATATTACTCTTGACCTTAACCCACTGCGACAATCCTACACTCCCCTGTGTCGCAGTCCCCGACACCTCCCACCAATGTCCCATCAACTGCTCTTCCTTCAACTCATAAATCCACTTCTTCTCCTCCATCAACCTTACAAATCTGCTCACCATTTCTTCCTTCCTATCTTCTCCATCCTTCTCCCCCTTCCCTTTCAGTGTCCCCCTACTCCCCACAACCAACAGCTTCGTCTTCGCCCTCGTGAACGCCACATTAATCCTTCTCCAATCTTTCAACAACTCCCCAATGTTTCCGGCCTCATTGCTTCTCACCAAGCTCAACACAATAACCTCCTTATCTCTGCCTTGAAACCTATCTGCAGTATGCATTTCCACACCTTTAGCATTACGGAGACTATCTTTGAGTAAAGCTAATTGGGAGCGGTAATGTGTCATAACTCCTATTTCTGTAGGATCGATACCGACTGCTATGAGAGAGGTAACAAGTTGTGTTACGATTCTGGCTTCCACGTCATTTACCGTTCGATTCCCTTTCTCACTTTCTCGTGCTATATCGCCGAGGCCATCGGTGTCTATAAATGCTACGGTAATATCCGGATCCAATAGATCTCGTAACCAGCATCTTCCCTTTCTCGGTTCGAGACAAATGAATTTTTGTGTACTGTGTAAGATACTACTGGGTGTGTGATGATTTGCTTTCAAAGCGTCTATATCGGGAATAACTATCTTACGATTAGCGACAGAAGTGCTACCGCATTTAAGACGACCGTTGTAAATGAGTGTATTGGAGAGAGCCATTACGTCGGCATTCATGCGGTATTGATGTTCGAGGTAGACAACGCTTTGAGGATGGGCGTTGGAGAGATATTTGAAGAGAGAGATATCTAGACCTCCTTTGCGGGCTTCTTCGTCTTTAACCAAGGGGGGAAGTTGGTTGTGGTCTCCGACAAGGATGAATGTGCGAGCGAGGCGAATAGGACCAACACAGACGGGTAGTGTAATTTGAGAAGCTTCATCTACTATGCAATAGTCGAATGTACGTTCGTTGAAGATGGGATGGTTGATACCGAGGCAACTCGTGGCAATAATTGGTGTGTCATGCCAGACACTTCGAATTTCTTCCATGGTTTCTTTAGGATCGACAGCGAGTTTGACAAATTCTTGAACATTGGGGTGGATCTTAGCTTTAGTGCCTAGACGTAGGATCGGGATTGAGTCATCGCGAAGTTTCAGAAGGATATTGTCTACAGCTGTATGAGTATAAGAAGTGAGGAGAACGGATTTCCCTTGCGAAACAAGAGCTCGGATAATATGAGCAATTGTTGTAGTCTTTCCAGTACCAGGCATACCAAGTACTAAAGCATAATCCTGTGCAGACATGACCTTTTCAATAGCACGACGTTGATCCACATTGATACAAGATCGATCTTTGAGTGTGTACTGAGTGGAATGTGGTTTGAACCGAGGAGGATTGAGGTCAACTACCAGACTTCGAATTTCGCGTGATCCAAATGGACCTTCGGTCATGATCTGGATGAGATTGTTCCGAACAGTAGCAAGACCATTACTGAATTCATCTTTATCGAGCCTGTACAGAATTGGATCCTCTTTAATTTTACCAATAGAGTCAGCTGGCGTAGATCCTTCTGCAGCGACTTCCATGATACTAGCAAAGACCTGGTTATTAACCTCATCGAATCCGGGTTGTCTGATGCGAGCATTGTGTAAACGCCGATCAACAGCGACTGTAATCCTGTTTTTGCGCACGTTCGTAACATAACCTTTGGCGAGAGCAAAATGGCCCTTTTCATCTGAGATGACAATTGGTTCTCCTACTATTATCTGAGAGTCCATGAAGGAGAACCCTGGAGCTGCGGTATTTTTTGGTTTGATCATAGTGTATCGATATCGATTGATCTTCTCATTATTCTGATCTTCATATGCCGATCCTTCCTCAATTATAACGTTCGAAAAACATCGACCAAGCTTCTCTCGCTCGGAGCTCAACATAGTCCATAGTTCTCGACAAAATTTCAAGGAATCTTTCTCTTCTTTTGTAAGAAGATCATCCCATTTGAGGAAGAATTCTTTATGTCTTGGAGTAAGATGCTTGACCACTTCATCAAACTTCTCCTTCATACCGCTTGTCTCTCCAGTTCCATCATCAGCCAGCTTATGATAAATGAAACATGTATTCTTAGCATAACATCTTCCACACATGTTCTCCTTTTTGAGCATAGGTGGAAGTTGAGCATTTTTCTCACGGACAAAACACGCGAGCTCATTCCGCTGCATGATCATGTGGCGAAGTTCATGCCGAATGGCAGGAATTCTAATGGTTTCCGAAGTTTCCATGTAGTACAAAATTCCATAAGCAATCTCAACATCATATCGATCAGATATGAGAAGATTGTAAAGCGCTGTTTGTGCACGGTTGGCAACACTGGGATTCTTGCCTGTCTTGACCTCAAAGGGTGCAGTGAGAGTTCTTTGCCCTTTTTCGTCTCTCATTGTGATTTGCACCGTAGCATCAATGTTACCTTTCAGACCATACATTGGAGACCAAACGTGCTCCTCAATATCGAGAAGATTACTGACACACATAGCCACAGCATCACCATTTCCAGCTTTTACTAGAGCTCCAGGCTAATAAACCAGGTTAGTATTCGGTACGGAAAATGGATTGCTTCACATACCTTTGGTTGGGACGACACAAACAATTCTGCCCATGCTTGTAATTCTCCCATTTTACTATGTAGATATTCTACAGCCTGGGGTATTTCAACCTTGATAACATACAAGTCTTCGAGATGTCTTTGAGCAAGCTTATCAATAAGCTCGCCAAGAAACATCCTATCCCAGCGATTAACAAGCATTGCAGCTTGAAATATCTCATGAAGAATTGTTCCATAAAGCATAGCTGGAGATGCTTCACCAGTGGCTTTGACCCTATCTTGAAGAACTGCACGACGAGTACACCCGAAAGAATCCGCTACTACAAGCGCAGAGATAAGATGATCCGGGTGAAGAATGATCAAGCCAGAGTTATCATCTATGACACAAATTCCCTGTGCATCAAACTTGCCAATGATATGAACAAAAGCCGTTGTAGTCACAGGAGTATCAATCCAGGTGCCTCTGAGATACACCATTCTTTTGATTTTTGAGCGTTCAGGTTGAAGATAGAGTATCTCGTGGGTGGTTAGCTAAATCATGGCAAGAGCTCATAAGAATTTACCTTTTCTGGTTGCATTCTACCATTAACACCTTCATACTGATTATCATCTATCATGGTGACAAGATATCTTTGAATTGCGCGAGCTTTTTCCATAGACTAGACATTTCTTAGCATTGAATTAATAATATATTGCTATGGATTTCTCGGACGTACAGGCATTAAGCTATTTGTTGATTGTTTTAGTGACTGCGTTGCTGCTATCTCTGCGGCTGCAAAACCTGAATCGTCTATATCGTCGCCATATTCATCATCGGACTCCTCCTTTTTAGCTGCTGCACCTCTCGGCCTTGAAGGCGGAAGCTCCACGTCATCTACCGGAGCTGATCCTGCAAATGCAGCATCGAAATCATCATCGTCCAAACCTTCACCAAATTCGTCGCTACTATCGTCCTCCAATGCTTTCGACGGATCAGGACTTTTGCACACAATCTGAGGTTTATACGTAGAGTGAGCTCTGGGCTTAATTGGCGATTCATATGTTTTCGATGGTAGTGGCCGTGACATTGAAGCTACAGGAGCTTGCGATTGTGATTCGATAGCCGAAAGTATCATTCCACCGATTTCGTCTAGATCATCATCAGAACCATAATCTGACTCGGCAGTGGAAGGTCTTTTTGGACTCAGTAAAGCAACATGAGATTCGAAATTCGTACTTTGTGAAGAGGGCGGCTCGAGTCTCCTTTTTAAGGGCGATGTCCTCTTCTTAGTTCCTTTTGGGCCTAGTGGAGAACTTGGCCCTTCAAATTGAAATTGACCTTTATCAGGAAGAGGTGATGAGCTTGAAGGACCACTAGAAATCTCATTGGGCTTGTAATCTTCCTGCAATCTCCTCATCAAACCCGGCGTATCGATATTTCTACTATTTCCTATCCTGGTTGGTTGGTGTCTCTTGAGGTTCAATGGATTGCCAAGACTTCTTGATCTGGTCAATCCTCTAGGTTTATTTCCTTCCCTCGATGATTGCGGAGATGCATTTTCCATGATTCGCGAGAGTTTAATGTCCTTAGTCTGACCCAATTTCATCCATACCTCGACTTCTGGCCCGGGCCTAGGAAAAGAATCTGCTTGCGAAGAATGACCTAGTATAGGTGAAGAACTCTGTGCTCTGCCAATATCATTATCGTCCCTCTTCCTCTTTCCCAATTTGCCGCTCTCTGGTTCAGGTAGTTGTTGACTATCCTTGTTTGTATCCCAAATTATACGATCGTCAGGTGATACTGCTTTAAATGGTCGTCTGAAATCGGCATTCTGTGTGGGATCAAACCCCATTGATGGCGTTGAAGGTACATCTGCCGAATTAGAGTCGTCAAGAAAGACTTCTTCTTCTACAGAACTCTTCTCGTCTTTTGATGAGCCCTGCCGCCGCCTCTTCGAAGGCGTGGCAATTCTACTATCCGTCTCCGATGACACTAAATTTATAACCTCTTTCGAATCATCTCCCTTCCCAGGTTGTTCTCGATATTGAAAGTTGCTAAGTATATTCTTCGTAGTTGTGGAAACGGGTACCGGCGGTTTCTCAGCTAATGGTTTCGCGGGAACTTTAGGCTTTTGTTGTTGGTTCTGGTAATTCTTATTCTTCTGCCACGGCTGTCGAGACTGTGGTTCAATTAGTTTCCAATTTAGCTCATAAGATGATCATTGGTTTGTAATGTAATTCCACAGTAAGTAGAATGTATACATACGTGATTCTCTTTTCCTGAATGATTAGTCTCAGAGAAGGACTTTTGCAGAGGCATTATATCTTCACAAAATATGAATTGGTAAACTACATGAAAGATGATGTTATGTTATGGAAATATAGTAATATCAAAAGTAATCTGAATCATAAAGCAATATGTAAAGTGTTAAATGTAGCTGGGATGTATATTGATTGATAGTTCTTTGCACTTTGTGGAGTAGAATACGCGACTTCGCGATTTAGAGACGCGCTTTCCATTTTTATGTGTATATATATTACTAGTCCTAGCGCGTGTTTTGAACCGTTTTATCATTCTACCCCTGTCTTCACACCATTCGGTGATTTTATCTTTGATCCTCTCCTCCGACTATCGGCTAAAGGTGGAGAAGTAGCGGAAGAGCTTAGAACCCCTGGGGTTGATAAGATTGTCATCGCACAGATTACACGAGATCAAAATAATTTCTCAACAGCAACAGCTCAGCTCAGATAATAGGTAATTAGATTAAGGTATGCTGTACTAATAACTGATCAAATTCGATACAACTCTCTACAAAGGACATTATACTCATCTCTAACCATTTTATAGCCCCAATCGCAATCATGTCGACCGAAAAGCCTCTTCCCTTCGTTTACCAGTTCGCTGCTGGTACGTTTTACCCCTCACCCCATATTATGAAGTTGATACTTACGAAGACAATATAGGT
Source organism: Botryotinia convoluta (assembly GCA_004786275.1). Taxonomy (NCBI): domain Eukaryota; kingdom Fungi; phylum Ascomycota; class Leotiomycetes; order Helotiales; family Sclerotiniaceae; genus Botryotinia; species Botryotinia convoluta. The sequence continues at coordinate 22,196 of PQXN01000254.1, forward strand.
GCGATCGCCGGTGTATCTGAAGTAAGTTCTCTCTGTTGCATATCATACGAAATTTGCAGGACCATGGAACTAAATTATGTGCCGTTGCGATAGATTCTTATTATGTAAGTGCCCCTCAACAGAAGACAAGCATTTGCTACTGCATCTTACTGACTCATGCAGGTACCCGTTAGATGTCGTTAAGACTAGAGTGTAAGTATTGAGTTCCTCTGCGCCAGTACATTGAGCAGATGTCAGACAGAATGTTGATGGAAGGATAGACAATTGCAAACCAGCTCCGCAGGGCCAGATGGCTACAATGGCATGGTGGATTGCTTTAGAAAGATCATTAAGAATGAAGGGTATAAACTCCCCAATAATACTACCCCATTAGTCTCAAGATAGGTACTGATATCTCATTCAAAGTGTCTCACGACTATACCGCGGAATTGAAGCACCAATTCTAATGGAGGCTCCTAAACGGGCCACTAAATTTGCAGCCAACGAATCTTGGGGAAAGTTCTACCGTGATATATTCGGTGTCGCGAAAATGAACCAATCACTCTCCATTCTAACCGGAGCTACCGCCGGAGCTACTGAAACCTTCGTAGTCGTCCCCTTCGAACTCGTCAAGATCCGTCTGCAAGATCGCGCCTCTGCCGGAAAATACAGCGGAATGGTTGATTGCGTTAGCAAGATTGTAAAGGCTGAGGGTCCATTAGCTCTCTACAACGGACTGGAAAGTACAATGTGGAGACATATCTTATGGAACGCCGGATACTTTGGATGTATCTTCCAAGTCAAGGCATTGATGCCCAAACCCGACAATAAGAAGCAAGAAATGATGGTCAACATGATTTCCGGAGCAATCGGTGGTACCACCGGTACCATTCTCAACACACCAATGGATGTCGTTAAATCGCGTATTCAAAATAGTCCCAAGGTTGCCGGATTAGCACCAAAATACAACTGGGCATGGCCAGCTCTCGGTACGGTGATGAAGGAGGAAGGTTTCGCGGCATTATACAAGGGATTCTTACCTAAGGTCCTCAGATTAGGACCTGGTGGAGGTATTTTACTCGTCGTGTTCACCGGAGTAACAGATTTCTTCAGAAAGATGCGCGCAGACAAGGGACTGTAGATCCGTTCGCCCGGTTGTGAAGGTGGGATGGAGAATGAAAAAAATGAGTGGGCCATTTCATCCTTGTATAGGTATCTATATCATTTGAATAGAAGCACAGGAAAGATTTAGAGAGCATTACAAACAATTTAAGATTCAAGAGATATCATTCGATGTAAACGAAATACTTATCACGAAAATTCATATTACTCAGAAAGATGAGATATTTGACTATAACTCGCCGAAACAACTTCATGCTCGCTCAATGTCTATCCATTTTCCTGCCCGCTAGGTATATATTTACTATTACACTCATAACTCCACCAGCACCCAATTATCATGTGCTTCCAAACTTCCCATCAACCATTTTCATTTAATCCATCAATTCCACGTCGCATCCTGTGCCCACCGTGTATGTCTGCTGATTCCAGATCCCTGTTTGATCTATGCCTCCATACTTTCCAGTTCTAACCTCATATCCGATATGAAGTCGCCACTTCACAATAAACTCTCGTATGCATCCAAGCCGCTCTTCTTCTGTGGTTGCTGCTGCTGCTGCACAACCGGCCTTTGCTGTCCCATTCCCATTCCGCCACTTCCCAACCCACTTCCACTAGTACTCCCAAACGCACTGTAGTTCCCTGCGCCCCCAGTCCCCGCACTGGGTGGTGGTGGCAACGAAAAACTTGAGAACGCACTCGAGGCGCTCTGCGAACTATTCAAGGCGGGTCTAGCTTGGTTCATTTGATTCATAGAAAGTGAAGACAATGAGTTGCTCATTGAAGAGAAGGAGGAATTTAAAGGAGGTGGTGAGATGGGTGATAGGGTCGAGGTTGTAGGTGTAGATCCCCATGGGTTGGGGGTTGAGGATGCAGCTGCATTGTTCCAGTTCAGAGTCGAGGTTGGAGGCTTGGGTGGAGGAAATGCGGATTGAGGTTGTGAGAAGGAGGTTTGGGGTTGGGAGAATGAAGATTGCGGTTGTATGGTATTTGAGTAATTAGATTGCGGCTGAAGTGGTTGTGAGAATTGGGTAGCTGATGGTGTTAGAGCACCGAAGCTTGAGAGGTCTGGAGTGACTGTTCGTGATGTTGCTTGTTGTGGTCGAAGGGCATTATTAATCGAGTTGGAAGGGTATGTAGGCGCTGTTGGCGATGGGGTAGACCAAGCAAAAGATGGTTTTGGTTGCGCCGACTGTGGTTGTTGAGCATGGGGGCTTGTGGAATTGGCATCCCAGCTGGAGTCTAAGGCGTTGTTTGATGAAGGTGCACCAGTTCCGCCCTTAACAAGTCGTTCGAAATCCATTTCAGGATCATCTGATCCCACGGCGGATGGGAAAGCTGAGGCGGCGCCAAACGACATAAAATCATCGGTACCATTTGCCCTTACGCCTGCACCGTTAGTACCGGATAGCTCTTGCAACTTCTTTGTTTGCTCAGATTCGACTCGAACAGATAAGCTTTTAATGAGTTCCATGAAGGATTGGAATTGCTGTAAATTCAGCAGTGGCCCCAAACTCATATTCCATAATATCGGGAGAATATCCATAGCAACGAATTCTGCGTCAGCTATATTACCTATCTGTCTAAGAACGTTTAGAGCAGCGACTGCAACAGCAGGTTCCTTCGTCTTAATTGCCCTAATTAAAGGTACTATCTTCTCCTGCATGGTATATTTGTCGAGGGGGGTGGATGTGTTTTTCTTAGCACCCCCAATGCCATCGAGACCATCATTGCTAGAAGCTGGATCATTTGAGCCACCGCAAAGAACAACAAAAGCCTCTAGCCCTCGGACCTTTATTCCTAGACTACTGGTCTTTGTGAACACCGAAGAGATGACTGGGAAGAGTTCATTCTTGATAGTGGAAAAATCAAGGATAGGAAGAACTACATTTAAGCTTCGCAAAGCAGCGTCTACAAGTGCATGCGTTGGCGAGTCTATCGATATCGCTACAATGGGCAAGATATCTAAGGCAATTAGCACAATACATCTGGTCCTTGGCAAATATCTTACCATCTTTAAACTCTTTACCCGAACAATTGACAGATATTACTTGAATGTGCTCCAACAATACCATCAACCCAGCTTCCTTTGCAGCATCACGCTCGGCAGGAGGTTTGGAGTTATTCAGAAATATCTCCTTAAGCCTAGGCATGATCTTTTCGGTAAAGGGCCTTCTTCCGGAGGGTAACAATTCGATTATCTTGAAAATGTTTTGTAAAATTAATGATATCAGTTCTCGATCCTTCATTTCTTCTAACAAAGCCGGTAAAACCTTCTTTTCCATGACACTCTTTGGGAATGATGGCAACACCCTGGACAAACCGCGCATGAATTGGGCCTTCTCATTAGGAGTTTTAGCGGGTAGAGAGTCCAAGAACCGAATGGTAGATATCAAAATGTTGTTGAAATAAGCGCTGTCCTGAAACTCTTTCGCGGTCATACGTTGCGCTGGACGTCTAGTAATCAATCGCGGTAGTACCTCTCCAGTCATATCTCTCGGCAATGGCTTTTTACATAAGAAGGTATTGCTAGATGAGGGGATGGTGGAAGATGAGGTAAATAGTCTTTTGTAACCAGATACGCTATTGTTGGACTCCAGTGGTGATGTATGAGGCGAATTATAGAGAGCGACGATGAGAAGACCCAGTGAGAACATATCTGCTGAAACATTTAGATTCGAGTCTAGGACAAAATCCGGGGAACAGTAGTCAAGGTTCATCTGGACAGAACGGGGTAGTCGAGGATCGATATTCAGAATCTCAGAGAGGTTGATGGGTTGCACTGAAGATGCTTTAGTCGAATTGTCTGGCGGACTGCAAAAGCTAAGTCCACTAAGTTTCCAATCAGACTACAATAATTAGTCGCAGTAAATATAAACATGCTTAAGAAACTCACCTTAGCATTCACAAACACAGCATCAGGAGTCAGGTTCCCATGTACGAGGCCAGCATTATCGTGTAAAAACTCCAATGCTTTGCTGATCTGCAGAAGACCCTTTTGTATTTCCAATTCGTCTATCTCAACCTCTTTCCTCCTTCTGCCACCTTCCGAATCCTCTGTCACATATCGACTTGAGCGTCCGCCAATCCCACCAGCTCTTTCTTGTTCATCTTTTTCCTGTAGTAGGCCAGATAACGAAGCCGTTACGGTTTCCGTCGCAAATTGTAGTCCTCCACCCCTCAATTCTTCCACCGGCTCTACCAGTTCCAGAATACTAGGATGCCGCAGCCTTGCCAAAGACGATGCTTCTTTCTTTAATCTTTCAATTACCTCCTCAGTCGCACGCTTCATCGAGGTAGCACTCGATCGTCCCAAGGATCCTGCATGTGCGTCTAAGGCTTTGCGATCGAGGACAAAGACTGAAGCAGTCTTTCCTGTCGATTTCTTCTTCGCATCGTATATTTTCCATGGTCCCGAGTATGAACTGGGTGTGGACGAAACTGAGTAGTTCGAGTTTATATTCGAGGTGAAGGACTTCAACGCGGAACTGAACATCTTCGCAACTCTCCTCCCACCAACACTTGAGTATCAGAGAATTGTCCGAACTTCTGGCGCATAAACCTTAAATCCTTGATAATTATATTGTAAGGAAGCTTATTTTGACTGGTATGATCTCGTTAAAGTGACTGTTGCTGATTTTTCCCTGGACTTTTCATAGGCGGTGGAATGATTTTCTTGTGGTTTCGCAGCTGTTCCCTCCCTCTGGGTGTACAAAAACCGTAAGCCTTGTCAAAATAATAAAGGGACATCTACTCTGGAATTTGACCTCTCACAACGAGTGTTAAGCTTGTGATTTCAGGGACATATTGCTTACATAAGTCTGCATAAGACTTGAATGTTATCTTTTTGATCCCTGCAATCTAATGGGACAAGATTATGCTGACACTCCGCAATTCGGAGCCGGGAAGTGGTCACAGCATTTAAATTTATTTTGGACATTGAGAGTTGATTGACTGACTCCGAGGACCATTTCAAAGCATAGGTGGGTTCTTACACATTTAAGAAGCTCAAGTTTCCCAATCCACATTTCGAAGTCATCCCAACTTTTTATTCTTTGAAATTGGTCAAAATGCTTCGTCAATTGTTCCCAAGAGGGGCAGCTTTCGCAAAGCCAAGCTCCAGAGTGTTGAGGCGATGGGAGGCTTCTTCGAGATTATACAGCATACAAGCAGAAGCTGCTTCTACGATGAAGCTACAAGATATCGACCCTACCAAATTGACTATAACTAAAAACACTACTCCTAATGAACTACTGCCCCCCAATGAATTGGTATTTGGAAGATCGTTTACAGGCAAGCTCCTCGGAGATCTCACAACACTGCCAATTGCTGACCGCCCATAGATCATATGCTTAGCATTAAATGGACAGCTTCAGATGGATGGTTACCCGCACGCATAACACCTTACCAAAACCTTTCCCTCGATCCTGCGTCCTGCGTTTTCCACTATGCGTTTGAGTGTTTCGAAGGAATGAAGGCATACAAGGATAAAAGCGGAAAGGTACGGCTCTTCAGACCTACCAAGAATATGGAACGAATGAACAAATCTTCCGCTCGTATTGCTCTGCCGACTTTTGATCAATCCGCTATGATTGAATTGATCTCAAAATTCGTTGCTATGGAGAAACGATTCATTCCAGAAGAAAGAGGATATTCATTATATCTGAGACCGACTATGATTGGAACACAAAGAACATTGGGTGTTGGACCACCAGGTTCCGCTTTACTATATGTTATTGCTTCTCCAGTTGGGCCTTATTACCCTACTGGATTCAAGGCTGTGTCCTTAGAAGCTACAGATTATGCCGTAAGAGCATGGCCTGGAGGAGTTGGAGACAAGAAATTGGGTGCGAACTATGCTCCATGTATCTTGCCACAATTAGAGGCCGCCAAGAGAGGGTTCCACCAAAATTTATGGTTATTCGGCGAGGAGGAGTATGTTACCGAGGTTGGAACCATGAACATGTTTGTGGCTATTAAGAATAAGGAAGGCCAAAAGGAATTGGTTACCGCTCCATTAGACGGTACAATTCTGGAAGGTGTTACAAGAGACTCTGTTCTATCTTTAGCTCGCGAGAAGCTGACTAAGGATGGATGGATCATTTCTGAACGTAAATACACTATGAGTGAGTTAGCAGATGCATCAAAAGAAGGTAGATTATTAGAGGCGTTCGGAGCAGGAACCGCAGCAGTCGTCAGTCCAGTGAGGAACATCTCATGGAAGGGCAATTTGGTCGAGTGTGGATTGAGACCAGATCAAGAAGCTGGTGAGATCGCATTGAAGATGAAGGAATGGATCGAGGCTAGACAATATGGTGATGAAGAGCATGAGTGGAGTTATGTTGTACCTAATTAACGAGCTATATATGTGTATGTATTCATAGAGCCGGATGAATGGAAAAGCGAAAAATGGGATATATATTAGTCATACTTTGAACTTTCAAATTCACATTGTGAAATACTACCTTGTACCGGAGTTTGAACAGATGAACGGACGCATGATCGAGGTTGAAAAATCATCAGATCCAATGATGGCCAGATAACAATCTTGCTCTTAAGAGCGGTACGCAGGTCTTTCATCGAGTTCCAGAATTTTCACTTTTTATTCACCACATACCGAACGAAATTCACAGTAAGCTCATGCTGGTACCAAGTTCCTTAAGAAAGAAAAGAAAAGAAACTCAATAATATTCCTTCGTTCTATTAGCACGCATAATATTCCGTGCAACCCGTACATCTTGGAATTCTGCGCAAGATGTTCATAGCATTCCATCATCAATCCTTCGTATGTACAACTCCCCTGCTCCATCAGCCTTCGTCCTTGAGCGTTCCATCCAGTTCCAGATTCTCCATTGTAACTTTCTTGCCCAATAGTATAATGGTTTATGATTTGTCTTCTGGCTCCTTCAAGATCCCCTCGGCTTCTAACCTTCTGCGTGCTTCTTCTAATGCCCATGTTTGTATCCTGTGAATGATAATTAGCAGCTGTTTGTATTTTGTGTATGATCATGTATCTGTAGAAGCCCATGTTGTCAATTTCCCTCGCTCCATTCTTGCCACAACCCCTCCACCCCTCTTCTTAAAATCCCTAATCTTTCAGCCCATACCGAATTTTCCCAAAACCAATCACTTCACCTTCAAACTTTCACCCATACCAAGATCCCACAAAAATAAAGAAATAAAAAACCTACGAGGTATCTGGCTTAACCGCATAACCCACAATTCCAAAAGCACAAGTTCCAAAAAACCCGTACACCCATAAATTCTCCCATCCCTCTTTCTCGGCCTTCTCTCCAGGTTTCACTCCAAATAACCATCCGCTCGGTGGCTCATAGTGGTCACCATGATCTGCTGATTTTCGGGCTGCGGTAATAGACAAATTTCGTGCTTGGTTGAGAACTGCTGATTGTGTACGGACGATGGTGCTGGTAGCGCGAGGAATGGCGCGTGTGAAAGACATTTTCGAAAGACTCGCGATAATTGAAAAACGGATTGCGATGTGACGATTTGCGAGAAAAAGAGAGAGTGCTGGTGGAGTTGTTGATGCGATGGTGGTGATGATGAGGTTGTGAGGGTTGATCGGTAATATTTAGCCAAGGCGCTAATTTTCCGCTCCGCCATTTGCTTGAAGTCGCTCCCGAAATTGAGCCACAACTTCAAAACGATCTCCACAAATTGGACAGGTTGTCTTAGTAATCTGCATTCTTACATGAATGATTCTGGTAGGCTGCTGAACCTCAACCTCTTCAACAACCTCAACCTTCTTAATCTTCTTGTTGTTGACCTTCTCCAAAATCTTCTTCTTGCAAGATTCATAGGTGTCGACGACTTTGTTGTTCAATCTGAACAAAAAGAGTTTACCCAACCAAACAATTTCATTTGGAGCACTCATGATGGTTTTTGTATGTGACTTCTTTGATGTAATGTGATAAGAGGTACTTGTAAGGAATGGTTGTGAAAAGAGTTCAATTGAGTTCGTTCAAGCTTGTTGTTCTGAGATTGTTTTTGGAAGATCATTTCTGGAACTGATTTGGAAATTTATTTGTGGGAGAAAACCTTAGTACTTCTCGGCGCGCCGAGATAATCACCTTCATGGACTGTGATATGGGTATGGTTCTCGAGAACGATTGTCCATGATCTTAGTTTCAGTCTTCAACCCATGCTGACCTCTCTGTTGATATGTCCTTCCTTTGAAGCCAGACACTATCTCAACAGTGTTGCTGGATACAATACCGAATTTGCAACTGCTGCATTTTGGTGGATGTATCGCATACTTCAAAGCATGTTTCGCTCAGCTCTCTCAGTCTTTCTGCGTCGCAGAACTACTTTAAAGTGCAGTCTTCAATGTTGCTGCCGTTCAGCGCACATCCACTTCCATGTTATCTAGTCTCTCTAGGTAGTAATTTCAGGACTTTTCTCGTGTCTTCTCTGGAGTTCTCTGCATCATTGCAGGTTAGTCTTGAGTTTGACAAAAAAAAAGCTGTGTAGCTCTGCAGAAGTCGCAAGGCCTTTGGTTTCCATCATCAATTTTCGCATTGCTGTCGCGTGGACATCAAGGTAAATATCGGTAAACTGTCTGAATAATTTTCTACACTAACGGCCTGGTTTTCTAGCAGCTCGTGGTTTTGTGTCCTTCCATGGGCAAAGATATGGGTATCGGACTTCCGTACCATTGTGATTTTGAAGTTTACATCAAATATTGAGCACCAACGGGTTTGTATTCATAAGAAGATCTCTTTAGGATTTGCTAGTCCAATTCAATATGACCCAAAACATACTGCATAGACTTTCCAATCGCTTTGCGCCATTACTGATACTTCCGCACATCACCGTTCAAGCAAGACTCATCAACCACTGATTTACAACCCATATCAATGCTAGTAAGCATGCTGATCCCACCAAATGACATGAGCGTCTAATTAATTGGCCACTGAAATGCTAACTTCTTTAATCTCAAGCAAAGGTACCACTCCGTGACCGAAGTTTCTTTTGGCGACAATAATCAGACGACACAATTCGAATCATAACACTATTTACCCGCAGTTCCATAATAAGGAGCCTTGGATATCAAAATCCAGGCCGAACTTGTTCCCAAAGACGCGTCTGCGACCCAATGCATTCGTTCGCCTCATAACTTACAAAGGCCGACTTCGCTGGACTTCCAACGAAATGCCACCCTTCTCGCGTGTCTCACGTTTACGATTTCCTGTTGAAACAACTTTCCCGACAAGATCGTGAGGAGACACAGCTCAAAGTTAACTATCTCTCCAGCCCATGAACTCTAGCTTTTGGGAATAGCGCTTCTTGGCAACAATGACTTCATGCGTGCTGGATATTTTGTCTGCGGCGTATAAGGTACGCTTTGCTCCCTCGCAGGAATAAGTCCTGCATCTCGGTTCTTGGGCCCTGCCCTGGCCATTTGAAGAGTACCTGAGTCTCACAAATCTGCCTTTTTGTCTGGGAAGGATGACATTGTGCTCGCGGCTGAGGATGGCGGTAGTGTGTTAGCTTTTGAGCTTTGGGGTTTCTTTGGAGTGATATGCATCAATTTGATAGTTAAAAGTTGGTAAGGTTTCGATGTAGTGGATCTTAAACATTTGCGTACGGTTGCATCAGTTATCTTTTGGAAGAGAACCAGAAGTGCAATACTTACAATCTTTGGTGGGAACGGAGTGCCAAAGCAAGGCACTTTTCTTCTTGGTTCAGATGGATAATTATGTGTTTTATTTGTCTCTATGTTTGATTATGGGACGCAATGGATCTAGTCGTGAAGATAATCAAGGTCTATACAATATCCTAAATGGGAAGAGAAAGAGAAGAAGTAAGGAGGTGTAAGTAAAGCTCTACATGGGGACACGGAACGCTGGTGACTCGAAATTGTGGTCAGAAATCGTACCTACAGATCATACAGCACTGATCAAGCATTCGCAGTCACATCATGAGCCGCGCTGTATACGATGAACCATCTAGCAGTAGCCGGGTATATAAAGTGGTTGTTTTTTAGATATTCTCTAAAAAATTATGAATGTTCCAAGATAAATAGAGGGCCAAAGACGCTTGTGAAAGACCGGTAGTCCCTGTGTCTATCCGTGCTTTTTATTTCTATTTGACCACATTGATGGCTAAATGTTGAGGAAGAGGTAGAGTTTCTTCTACATTTAGCATGATTGACAATAACAAAGCTGGCAATGATAGAAGTTACAGCAGAAGCTACAATCAAACTTAGCTTGGACCATAATCGAGAAAGACAGTTAGACCATCAAGATCAGGGTTGATGGCGAGTGTACAATATCTTGAAGAAAGCTGGCGGCCGCCATATCTCCTATTAGATAATGACTCAACTTGTGGCATCGTCGAGTTACTTGGTCTTTTGGCGCCCGCTTTGAAAGGCTAGAAACATCTCACAATTGTTACATTCGCTATCGTGGTTTTGTGGAAAGAAAAAGTGGTTAGGGATGAAAGGAATGCGTATTTATAGGTAAAACAACGGTCTCCTGGGGGGCTTGGATCGGCTTATAAACCGAGAAGAATCAGTTAATAAGATGACCTCAGTGGAGGATTTAGCGCCATAGCGTAGTGCGTGAGTTTAAGAGGAAGTGAATAACACCTTGCATGATGTAAGTAATCTAGATCTTGGAGGCTGAGTCCATAAAAATAGACTCCTGGTATTCTTGTTAGGTATTGTAAACACACAATGAACCGTCTCAAAGTCCTTTGAGGATATTGTCAAAGAAGTGCCGCTTTCGAAAGCATTCTACGCTATTTGTGGGAAGTTGGGTGAGGCACCATCTTCCCTGGTGCGGTGTGACATATTAAGTGGGATGTTGGTGGTTGATGGCGGTGCTTGGGAAAGTAATGGCAGCGAAAATTTTTGTTGTCCACGCAAGTTTCCATCATAGATGATAACAAAAGACTTCATGCGACAAGAGGACCTCATGATGATACCTAGCTCTTGGCTCTCAAAATTATAAGGGGTAAAGGGCATTCAATTGGTCACCAGTTGCTACCTTCAGGGTCAGACGAGCATAATCCCCGTTTTTTCCTGATGGGCTTTGTTGGTCGAAATCTAGGTGAGACATTTATACTCTCGATGGATAGGAGATAGATACCTTTTATGCTGTTCTTAATGCAATAAATTGAGTATATCATCCGTAGCACGGTATCAAAAGTATAATGTGAGTGGCCAAGTGGTGAGTCCTGAGAACGGAAAGTGTAGGGAAGTTGAGGGTGTACGTTTTTTGTCTGGATTGACCATTCATAGTCGTGGTTCCGAAAAGCCAAGAGCTGAGAATTTTACGTAGCTACCTGGTACATAAAACTGCTGATCCAGTATAATGGGGATGCTAGATGCAGCCCAGTCATGGAATAGGACAGTTCTAAGAAATTTCGGAGGATGGCGCGTAGCTCTCCACTGGGATCTGAAAGAATCACAATTCTCTGTGTTCCAGATGTACGGTTCTGGGAGTACACATTTGGGGACCGTTCCTGAATATAAGATGAAGATTCACTTGACTATGAATGTATCATCTAGCGGCAGTAGATATCAACAGTAACAGTGAATATACCACGAAAACGCAAGTTATCTTATGATGCATGCTCCAATAGAATAGTTTCACCGTGATTCTCATAACTTGGCGTTGTTCTTCTATTCCGAGTTCGACAACCTAGTTGTGTTGCCGTCATATTCCCATACAGGAATTCAACACTCATTCTCATATTTCAAACCAATCCAGCCCTTTCTTTTCTTGTTGTATATCGAGGACTTGGCCCACACGATTGATTTTCTTGAATATTTTGATACCGATTGTCTGGGAAAGCACTTCATATCTCAAGAAAAGCTGCATGTCCCTTGGGGAGCCGAATACGACTGGCGTTCTTTGTCGATTTGAATCGCATATAATCTTTCACAACGGTTGTTTATATATCTGAAGCTGGTATCAAGATCAGGGCGCTGAAGCTCGACGTGCATTGATTGCATTTTCTTGAGATCGCTGAGTGGTTTGGATGTGTGAATCATTGGATACCTTGATAGTTTTCGATTTTGTCGAATATGGTGAATTGCAGAATCTCGTTGAGGTTTTTAATCTGTTTCTTCCAGTATGGGCTATAGAAGGAGCCTTTGGACCTTCCAAGTAACAGTAAGTATGTGTGAAAGTTCACTATGAACAACGACCAGGGGGGGAAGCAACCATTCATCATGCAATGCATCTTCAAAATTAGTCATTTGTGCCCAGGTTTATGTTGGAGAATATAGCCAGACTAGGTGATTCATCCTAAGATTCTAAGATGGCTGCTAAAGATCTACCCCAATGTTGTTTTGGTATATTAACAGCAATTATGTATTTTCCAGAATTTCCTACTCACTGCTTCTTCGACGCTGTCTCACGACAGCGCCAATATACTTTCACACAACGATAACAAACCAGAAGAGCACATCTGTTGAATTGATTTGGATCTACATTACAAGAGATAGCAAATCACTGAAGATCCACAAATACATACAAACCCACTATCTTCTCAATGATAAATAGAAGATTGACCAACTACCTCGTGAAGCAGTGGCGGCCGTCCATATTCCTTTTCTTGAGAAGTAACTAAATTGGTCAACTTCATGGGGGTTTTATAGTATATGTGTGAGATGTTGTTGAAGAATAATTGTGGCGAAAATGTGAGTACCGCACTTAGTATGGCGAAGAATTCGATACTTAGGCAAGGTGGGCAATGGGCTACCGAATCATGGGTTTCTTATAAAAGAGGCCTCTCCCCCTGCATATAAAGTCAAACTCGAAGCATCAGCAAGCCTTGGTCCAAACAACAAGGAGGCTCACTACAATGGAATCCAAGTCAATCTGGAATTGTCTATACAAATGTAGCTTGGTTTCGATATTCAACACTGGTATGGTGGAAGAATATAGTTTGGGAAATTGATTTCTATGACAGTGATGATAATAACGAACAATAAGATCTGTGTCCGACGATATTTACCGGTCAATAACGAACCTGTCACGCCCCGGTGATGCGAAGCAGCCAAGGATAAGTCGTGAGTAGTGAGCAGCAATAATACAAAACCTTGGACATTCTCTAGGTGATATTGGAAGCACCCTCTTTGGCACCAATTTGACGGCTTGGTCAATTGTTTCTTTTGTAGATGGTCTTGAAAGTTCTCTGCAAAGACTCAAGATCCACCGAACAAGTATAGAGTAAGCTTGAGTACTTACATTTAGGTTCGACTCATCAACGGAGAAGACAGATTTCCGTGAATAGACGAGGATTCCAGATCAACTTCCAGTGTCACAAGGCTATGAAGTTATATCTCCCGGTATTTAAGTCATCGTTGCTTCTTTATTCGCAAACTATAGTTTACTATACAACAAGAGACACATCTCGGCATGCTTCTTGTCCATCCTTCAATTTGACTCCAATAATCTTGGTCTGAACTTTCGATGCATTTATCGTGTAGCTATCCCTACAAGAGAGATAATCTTGCTCAAGAACCGACAAGGACAGGTGCTATTTCTCAGGAAATTGACTGTCAAAATGGTGATCGCTGTCATTTGCTCACTGTTTTGGATTGATTGAAGTTGGAAGAGATCGCGCCTGGAGATAAGATTCCTTCAAATCTGATAGGCCGCCTGGGCTACGGCAGACTATTCTGGAGACCAATCTTCTCTCTCCTCCATTGTAAACTAATCTTTCTGTTGAGAGACTGCCCACGGGGAGCCTTTTATAGAAAGCTAGAGACCAACCCAACATCATGAGATTGATAAAATCCACGGGCTAGAAGTAGATACTATCCACGCATAAGCCAAAACTCGAAAGAGGGGGCAACTATTAGATCCGATTGCTAAGTTTTCTTCAATTAAGTGAATCTCATCGAAAGTTTTTATATTCTTTGGCTTAAATATGTGAGACTCGGTGAACTGGGGCACACAAGGTTAAAAATCAACTCCCGCCTCAGCATGATTTGCTTTGCTGGGAGGGAGGAACATAATCGTTATAAGATCACCAGTCTATAATTTGATAGTTCTCATTCATTAGGTAGTCTAAGCAATGTTGAAAGAGTAGAGTGAACTTCTATGTGATAAGTGGAAATCGAATGATATGAATTAGGTTTCAGCGACAGCGACAGCGACAACTCAGTCAAACATCCGATGACAATAATGCCTATTGATAGTGTAATATGCTCGACACCTATGGCAATAACTAGCTTCCGAAAATTTCCTCCAAATATCTCACGCCCGAAACACGTTACTCTTCAAGAACAAATAAAGCCTATTGCCAGTGGCTTCCAGGGCTTTTTTTGTCTTGGAAGTGCACATCAATTGAACGATACCTAGGTAGATGCTTGCTCGTCGGTATATGAGGATGTAAAAAGACTCATATAACACGAGCTTTGAATCGAAGCAGTGAGTGGATGTGGCGGTGTAGATAAGAGACTAGACGCAAACAGGGAGTGGGACCAGTAGGAGATGATGATACACTAGGATAGTGGCTCACAGGGTGAGAATAAACTATTTAGAAACTATTTAAAGACAGCAGAATGCAAAGGTTTTGGAAAGTAAAGAAATTTGAGTGAGCCATCTAAGTTCAAAATGGTTCCGGAGAGGTGCTACTTGCAATCTAGTTCCAAAGCTTCTTTGTACATTTGCTATTATTTAGGTAGGTACGCGATTTATGTAGTAATATTATGAAATTTTTTCGGCATTCGATATCACAGCCTGGAGACACAAGAAGAAACATGGCGACAGCCAAGTTGGCATTCACGACAATAGAAACATACGAGCAAACAAAAACAGATTTTATACCCCAACCACTACTGTCAAACTCTGACTCCATAACAGGCAGACAATCTACAACTGGAAGATGTCGTACTTCCCCTCGGCCACCAAAATCTTCATAAAACAGCTGTACGAAGAACCTTCACCATTCAGTTGACAAGACCAAAGTAAGCAGAGATACACTTTATATAGCGAGAGAATGAAAACACATCGGTCTGAGCTGTAAGCTTCTTTTAGGTTTTGTGTTTCTTGGGTACTGGAAGTGAGAGAATCTTTATCGGTCCGGGTTGATGCTGCAAGAAAGAAGAATATGCAAGCACCTTACGATCGGGAGGCTGGTTCGCAGCTTTAATTCAGTTCAGTTGCTGTAAAGGGAAAACAGGAGAATGGAAACTATCTAGAAATTCAAGGTCATTTTGGACATCAAGTGTAGAATTCCCAATCTCTCTTATAGCTCTGATGGAAGGCAAGAGGTCATTGATTAAAGTTTAGTAGTGACGATGAGTATTTAATTCCCCAGATGATTGCCCAGGAACAACTTCAACAGCTATACTCTTCCTACCGGCAGTGATCATAATAATATGCATCATTGACGGCGAATAGAAAATTAGATAGTAACTGTCGATTTCTTTCCACTCGCTGGATTCCGAGCGATATGTGCCAATGTAAATGTATAGTCAAGTCGCATCTAGCAATCCACATCCAAGGTCACATTCGATGTCTTCCATGCCGATGCATAGAAAGTTTGGGAGTGTGATGGTTGCATGAAGGGATCATTTTATACTCTCCCGTAGATGTGACTTGTGACTCATAACAATTTTTATAGGGGATGAGAAATTGATTTTCATGATAGCGATACATCATGATACTGGCTCGGTATTATGTAGTAATTGTGACACATGAAGTAAAGCACGAGGGTACTTCCTACTGCAAAAAGGCGACTAAAACAGGAATATAGGAAGCAGTGGAACTTTTGCTAGTATCATGTATTAGGCGTTTTAAGCTCAGGCTTAAACTCCACTTGGACAGACCACATGTTTTCATTCAACAAACAGAACACATTTTAATTATGATTGCTTTTCATTCAGTCTATAGCTCGGAACACCATATCATATAAAGTATAACATGTGGACATCAACTCAGTTGACTGGTATCAAACCGCCTGGTCCAATTTTTATTTTCCAACCGAACCCTCCCAAATCCATTTCAAACACCCCAAAACATAGAAAAGAGAGAGAAAAAAACACTAGTTGGTCGCAGACGCAGCAGCACTTGAAGCTACACTAGCACCCGTAGGCTTAGCAGCCCCCTTAGCCCCTTTACCCTTCTTTCCTCCAGTACCGGTCGAAGCAGCTTTGTTGCCACCAGTAGTACCAGTGGCATCAGCGGTACCGTTCTTGTTCTTTTTTCTTGATTCAAGCATAGGAAGACCACGGAGACCTAGTGAGCTGAGCTCGCTCTGAATCTCACCGGCGAGAGATTGGTCGCCGGTGCTAGTCCCGGCTGCAGCGGGATCGGCATCACCATTGCCTGCCTTGGCGGTTGAGGCACTTGCGGTAGAGGTAGCGGCGGCTGCTTGTGCGCCGGTTGCCTTTGCTGCACCGGTTGCCTTTGCTGCACCGTTTGCTTTTGCTGCGCCAGTTTCTTTTGCTGCACCACTTGCTTGTGCTACGCCACCTGTTGCTTTTGCACTTCCCTGGGATAAGTTAGTATTGTGAGACAGATGGATAAATATTTGGTAGGACAAACCTTGCTTCCCTTGCCTTTCTTTCCAGTTCCGGTTGAAGCTGCGGCGTTCACATTGAGACTGGCACTTCCCTTTGCCTTTGGATTATCTGCGGCAGCATTGGTTGTTGCATTAGCTAGAAGTGGTAGTCAGTATAAACGAAAGATATAAGATGAAACCAAAGGACTAACCAGCACTGTCGTTGTCGTCGGTATCGTTGTCATCATTGTCATCTTCGTCATCGTCACCGTTGTTTTGCTTGTTTTTTGGTGATCGAGCATAGAACTCAAATACTGATCTTGTTAGCTATATTTATTTCCCGTGAGGTGCTATTGGCTAACCATTTGGAACTGGTGCTCTAGCAATGAGATCAGACTCGCTCTCTGGTAAAGCTCGAGAATAAACGAGTGTGGCAGAAATAGCAATGAATGCTAAGATGGATCCGAAGCCCTTCATGATGAAAGATGTATGGTAATAAGCGTCAAGCTGTTAGGTCTATAGGAAAAAGTAATGAAGTGAGAAAGCACAGCTATAAATTGTTATTATTGTCCAATGCTCTATCAAAATAGGAAGACTTACCTCTTGATAGAATGTAAATGTAAAGGAAAATAAAATAGACACACAAAGAGGTGAAGAGATGAAGTGTTGATGTAGAATGAAGATATAAATCATGAGGCTTTCGAGGCTTTTATCTTCAAGTTCGACAACAATGGCTGATCTGAACCCCATGGAATCTCGAGCTTCTTGAAACCATAAGACGCCATAGAAAGGGAAGATAATCAGCTCATGCTTAGCCCGTCTGATCTTCACTTTATTTGAAAGTTTATTTCGTTGACCGTATGCTGTCAAACACCGCATCACACCCCATATGGTATCGATTCTCACGCAAGAACCATGAATGGCACCATAATTAGAATACGAAAATCAGTAGATGTTGTGTGATATAAAGCTTATTCTACAAAACCCTGATTCTCTGATACCTACGCCCACGCCCATGGAGAGTGAACTACAAGAGCATTCAGGTTAGTTTCGTCGGGAATATAGTTCCAGACGAAAAATAAGCTTCCTAAGCATCAATCGTCTCAAATAGGGTGTATCTTTGCAACTAAATCTAAAGATCTTTCGTAAGAATGAAATAAAAATCGGGATGGACAGTTGTACAGAATTGAGGTAGTTCTGAATTCAGTAGTGTAGAAACCGGGGTTTCAAACTGTCGATTAAACCAATTCGGCTACAGCGTCAAACGATAAGGAGGTGTCAAATACTTCCGAGACGGGTGGGCCCCAGCAAAGATCATCGGATGTGTGAAATACCGCGCCCAAAAATGGAAATGTAACGGTAGCACAGTATCAAGTGTCCTATTTTAAGAGATGTAAACTGTAGTTTGTATCATCTTCAATTGCTTGGTATCATCTGAATAGTGGAAAAGCTCTCATCCCAAGTCTTGTATATGAGAAACATACCTTGGCGTGTATATTTCGCCAAGTTCTCAGGTTGATGGAAGTCTTGCTAGAAGAAATAATATGTTCAATTCGAAAAAGAGTGTGGAAGTGCACTGGTCGTTGAACGGATGGTGGATTGAGTAAGTTGACTTGATGCATTCTTCAGACCGATCTCTCTCTGTGACTTTGAGCTAATGGACCATTTGACCACGCATCGCAAGTTCTCTCAGAACATTGATATCGTGGTTGAGTAAAGTAAATGAGAAATACCTAGTTGACTTAAAGATTCAGTCTTATGAGATGACACCTTTGCTTGGACTCTGTTTATCACGATCTTCTCCACGACCTATGTCAGTACCGCGGGGCAAACAAGATAACGTTCATAAAATACACCCACAGTTCTGTGGTCTTGGCATAAGTCCCATTTCTGATGGATGAAGCCGTACTCTTTGGAGAAACTCAACCAGTGGTAAACAATGCTGACATTGGAGATGATACTATTCGTGAAGAACTAGCACATATTTGTGAGGGGGTTTCGTTCCGATCCGATTGCGACCCCGCTGAACCGCTTCCGAGGATATAGCACAGAGTACAGTACAATACCGAGAATGCCTAGGTATCTTCGTTCGTTACCAAAGATAACACTCCAATCTTTCCGCATCCACCAGATTATCAAGTACCCAATCTCCGAATAGTAATGATAGACATTTCCCTGACTCTTGCAAGGATAACAATGTTGTCGCTTTCGTGATAATTTTGATGTTGTTGAATCAATTTACTGCTTTCAATTGGCTGGCTACAGCTGAAATGGCTTTCAATCGGGTGACACATGATTGGTCCGAGGTTCTAGCTTTACAGTATTGCCGAGACGAGAAGCTTTGAAGAATTCGCCGAACCCGAACTCGGACTCTGAGCGCATTCGTGAGTCAAGAGGCAAATGAATTGTACTTTAAAATAACAGAGAACAATTGATATGAGGTGACACAATAATCATGTCTTCTTCAAGGGCTGTCACGGCATGTCTGCAGCGTAACATCGCGCGGCAAAATGCTTCCAGGATTGCGACTCAATGTCCGCGAATTCTTCAACAATCATTCATACATCCCACATCGCGACCCCGCATTGCCTCATCATTAATTGCTGGTCAACAACGCGCTTTCTCTCTTACAGTCCCTCGGCGATTGGCAGATGTCGAAGATGATTTCGATCCAAAATCGGTGGAGAGGGAGTCGGATGAGGTCGATGTATGTATAGTTGGAGGAGGTAAGAATATTATCACATGCCAAGGGATTTTATTAACATTCACAGGTCCTTCTGGTTTAAGCGCTGCGATTCGATTAAAGCAACTCGCAAACGAAGCAGGGAATGAAGATTTTAGGGTGATCCTCTTGGAAAAGGCAGGTGAAATTGGGGCACATATCCTTTCTGGCGCGGTCATTGAACCTACGGCTATCAACGAATTACTCCCAGATTGGCTCGCAGAGGACAATGAAAATAGATTCGAAAATGTTACTCCCGTCTCAGGTGATAAGATGCGTTTCCTTACCAAAGGCAGCGCGATTCCTATACCCGCCCCGCCGCAGATGAATAATCACGGCAATTATATCGTCAGTCTTAATCAATTCACAAAATGGCTTGGAGATCGAGCAGAAGAGGTTGGAGTTGAAGTATATCCTGGTTTTGCAGGAGCGGAAGTTTTATACAAGCCGGATGGATCTGTCAAAGGTGTCGCTACCAATGATCTAGGTATTTCGAGAAGTGGCAAACCTAAGGATAGTTTTGAGAGGGGAATGGAATTTCACGCAAGAATAACCCTCTTCGCGGAAGGTTGCCATGGAAGTCTTACAAAGCAAGTCATTAAGAAATTCGACCTCCGTAGAGATAGTCAACCACAAACTTATGGCCTCGGCATAAAAGAGGTCTGGGAAATCCAACCTGAAAAGTTCAAGAAGGGCCAAGTCGTTCACTCCCTGGGTTATCCTCTTCCAGCAGACACCTATGGTGGTGGTTGGATGTATCATTTTGGCGACAATCTAGTGAGTATTGGACTTGTGGTAGGACTCGATTATCCAAATCCTTGGATGTCACCATATCAAGAATTCCAAAAGATGAAGCATCATCCTCTTTACAAAGGTGTTTTAGAAGGTGGCAAATGCATATCATATGGAGCTCGTGCTCTTAATGAAGGAGGCTTCCAATCGATACCGAAATGCGCGTTTCCTGGTGGCGCCTTGATTGGTGACACTGCAGGCTTCCTCAACGTTCCAAAAATTAAGGGTACCCACACCGCTATGAAATCTGGAATGCTTGCTGCAGAGGCAACCTGGACTGCATTGGAGAAAAACGATGACGCGTCCGTTTTCTTGTACGATTATGAAGATTCATTGCGCAAATCGTATATCTGGAAAGAATTAAAGGAGGTGCGAAACATGCGGCCTTCATTCCATTCACCACTAAAGCTATATGGTGGTATTATGTACTCCGGACTCGAAGCATATGTTCTCAAGGGCAAAGTTCCCTGGACATTGAAGCATAAATCCACTGACGCTGCGGCTACCAAGCTTGCCGACCAATGCACAAAGATTGAATATGAGAAACCCGATGGTAAAATCTCGTTTGATATCTTGACAAGTGTTAGTCGTACCGGCACAAATCACGAGGAAGATCAACCAGTTCATTTGCAGGTCAAGGATTGGGATAAGCATGCGGAAATGGAATATCCAAAATACAAGGGTATTGAAAACAGATTCTGTCCGGCTGGTGTGTACGAGTATGTTGAGGATTCAACAAAGGATATTGGAGTGAGGTTTCAAATCAATGCGCAAAAGTAAGTTTCTCATCTTAACAGGTCGCGATGATACTAATTCCTCTTAGTTGCATTCATTGTAAAACATGTGATATTAAGGTGCCAGATCAGGATATCAATTGGAGTGTCCCGGAAGGTTCAGGGGGACCAAAATATTATATGACTTAGATATCCAAGTGTATGAAAACAATATGTACACAATTTACACTATTCGCAAATGATTTTGATGTGATGCCGAGTTCGGCTTGGTGAAGTACCACTTTCCTACAAATAACTCGATTTTGAGCTCTTGTTGCATAAATACGCCACACATTCCTTTCAAAATCCTCAAGAGCTACGAACTTCAATTTCACCAAGCAAGGGCTGGATCTACTGGTCTAATAATTATCTCATTTACTCTTGCATTAATTCTACCTCATCTAGACTTTTCAAGGATAGTCCGCCAGAGCTCTACGGTAATTTTGCTCGCTTGACTTTTCTTCTCACTGTCGCTGTGCTCCCTTCTCGTCATACCTTGATTCGGTGGGTGTCTTCTCATCACTTTAGCATGTTTCTCACTGTCATATCGAATTTTCGTATCGGTTTAAGATTACTAGATTTGACTATATCTCGACTCTCAAGGAAGCTGTGGAGCTGTGTGTCTGGCAGTGGATAGCTATAACATGTGGTCTCGGAATCCATTTGACTTTGTTTACAGTATGATATTCAGTCCGCGCTAGATGTTCAAATAGTGAGGTGGGTGAGATTTGTAAGATTATTTTCCATTTGGGATTCGTTTGAGGTAGTTGGTTTATGCATCTTTTAGCTATCTACTGGTTGATGGAGAGATGCTTTTGTATAAATATTAAATATCTCGCTCTGGTGCTATACCTGAACTACAGAGAGATAAAAGCACAGGATGCATCCAGAATTTTCATGGGGATTGTGAAACTATTTGCTCGTTCACTTACAAAACTCTGTTGGCTTCTATGTCAGATTCCAGCCTTGATAGGTTCATTTTCTACTGGGGATTTGAATTGTTTATTGTCAAGTCATCTTTTCTCGCTGTGACTTTCTCGATGAAGCCCACATTTCTCGGATATCTTTGTTGTCGCTATTTTATACGGATATTGCAATATACATACATAGTGTAGACCTTTCTGGGTTCTTGACAGCGATTTAGAGATGTTGGTTTAAAGAAAATCGAAGATTCGGTTTGTCCTACCTTGGCTCACTTGCTAGGTGCTCTTCGTCTTTACTCTGGGATCTATTGAATTCATTGATGTGTAAAACAATGTTACTTTGTTGACTCCTTAAAATTCTGAGGGAAGCGAAGTATGGTAATTTGCTAACAGTGTAATGAGAAATCCCCTGATCTCGTGAAATCGAGAGGCAAAATAAAAATTAATACGCGAATCACGAATTATGGAAATCAGCGGAGAGGAAGTTCATTTTTGAGGTCTTCAACTAAATTAGAATCTTAATGATATTTGAATTATATTTTGGTTATTGATGCTTAGCTATCTGGTAATAGTTGGCATATCATCTGCTTGAGTCTTGACTCGAGCTTCATCAGGATATCTAATGGACTCGAGATTCAGTGACTACATAAAGTGACTAATCTTTCAAACCTACAACTAACTACCAATTTCTCTACATCTCAGCTACCTAAACTATCTAGGACTGGTCTTCCATCACGATTCTAGAATCATAGAACTAGCGCTATTGGGATAGATACGAGATGGTAGTGTCGCCACTTGGGAAATTGTCGTCGGCATCTGAAACTACTGTGCGTGGAGCTGATATAGTGGTTTGACGACTTGGGAATTGGTCGTCCATGTCTGGAATAACTACACGTGGATACGAGATAGTTGTATCCCGACTTGGAAAGCTGTTGCCGGCGTGTGAAATGACTACGCGTGGGGTTGATATGGAGGTTTGGCGACTTGGGAAATTGTCGTCGGCGTCGGGAGTAATTGTGCGTGGAGCTGATATGGTGGTTTCGCGGCTTGCGAAGTTTTCGTAGGCGCCTGGGATGGGTGCATATGGAGATTGGTAGACGAGTTTAGGATGACTGTATGGCGATTTGTACGGAATGGGAGGACCGTTTATAAAATTTAAGTCACTGGCCAACTCATCGCCTTCAGAAGAATCTTCTTTTGACCCCGGAGAATTATAACCCGCAAGCTTGCTCATTTCCCGAGTCGCAATTTCTGCTTCAGGGGTCCCCGCAACCATATCAATATCAGCACTCACGGCGGCGGCGGCGCCGATTCTTCTCGAGCTTCTTCTAACGAAATCTTCGCTGGCGCCCAATTTCGACTTCAAACGTGAACTTCTCTTCTTCTCGGCAAGAGATTTCTTCCCAGCCGGGCCGCTTTTCTTGGTCGAAACCTTTTTCCCACCGACAGCCTTATTTTCCCCCACAGTCAATTCCTCTGCTTCTTTTTCTTCTTCGACTACGGCAACTTCGGGTCCTCTAATAAAGCCAAATGTGGATCCTCTAGGATCTCTTGTTGGTTTGATAATCGTGTCAACCTGCTTCGGAACTTTGCCAACGCGAGCTTCAGGGCGACGCTTAGGAAGGTAACAAGGGCTCATTACGGTGATATGATCGTGTTTTGCGTCTATTAGTAAGTTAGCAGGAGGCTAGGCAAGACGTGCGAGATTCATCTAGGCTAGAGGCAGGACCATCGATAGTTTAAATTACGGTCCAGTAAGGAAAATATCCTCAATCCAATATTATGGTTAAAAGTTTGAAATATTGGATTCATTTTGAATGATGTGCTCTTCTCAAAAACTGAGAAATCGCATTCAGTCTGCCAATCCAAACTATTGGATATTCTGACTGATTGAGACAACAGGGCAAGGGAGAATGCTAGACTGTAGGCGGAATATTGAAGTAAAAGAAAGAAGATACGTACGTCTATCATAGAGTACAAACTTGTTGACTTGTCTCTTGTCATATGTGATAGAATCTGCAAATTGAGGAAGAGGTGTCGGATCCTTATCTTTCACTAGAAATTGACACAAAAGTTAGTTCTGGCTGGCACTTTTATTTCTGCCCCCAAAAAACAGAGGTTGCAACAGATATGCGACAAAAGGATTGGTAGGGCAACATACAAATAGCGTCGTAGACTCTAATAGTCTCCATGATGATCTCCGCATTCCTAGGTGTGATAGATGGATGGTTGTTTCTGCCTTCTAATTTTACGTTAGTTGAATTGCTTCACTGGTCTTGTGGAATTGAGGTGGAGGATTAGTGATTGAAGTAGTTTAAACGTACTGGATTTCAATGCGCGCCATTGAACGTCAGTGTAATAAACCGGCAAGTCAAGCATTCGCGGCATGATTAAGATTGTTGTAGAGAATCGGCCTTGTTTTTTGGAAGTTGGTTGGTGTAGAAAAGAAGTTTGAGGTTCTTGTGGTGGAAAGGTTTATTTGGTTGAAGTTGCGGTTCAAAGTCGGACGTCGAGATTTGAGTTTGTCTTGATCTTGACTTTGAGGTAACTTTGTAGGAGAATTTATTGTAAATGGAAGAAGGAAAATGGAAGTTGAGGATGTTGCAAAGGTGATAGCTTAAGTACCTAGGTAGATACTGAGTGGTGCGGTTCTCTGCATCGCTTAAGATAGGATGATTGATTTGTGGTTTAGTACGGGTTCAATACGGCTGAACCGTACCTCGCTGCTGGATTTTAGTGATTGAGTGACAGTATCGACACATCCATTGTTTGAGGGTCAGTAAGGTACAAAATATATTCATGTTCAAATCTTGCTTTTTATATCGGTCGTTCATTGGCATATATTAGGAAAGGTCTATCCAGGCGGAACCGAATAACGTGACTTGCAATCCGAGTCCATGGAATGGACTTTTAACGGATCTCTTCAACGTAGAATGAATGGGCGCAATGATTCTCATCAAGTATCAAGCGATTCACTGCTCTCTAACATGTAATGATCAGCTATTCTAAGTCCTCGTACGATTATAGATCTTCTACTTTATAATGACCGCAACTTGATTTTTACATCCACGACCACCAATATTTGAGATCTTTTCTCGTCTAATTTAAAGTTTACGGCTTCGATTTTAAGCATTTTCACGCGCTCCCGTGGAAATTCCGCTTCTATGAGCCATGCGAACCTTATTACTAGTCATGGAAAGATCTAACAGTCCTATTACATGCCAGGTCATCTTGTACGGTTTAAATTCTTCTTCTTTCAATCTGGCTACGGTTGATGATATTTTAATGATCTTTTCTGCTCAAGAAGCCGGAGAACATGTTCTAGGGACGATCCATTGCACTCCTCACTCTCTCATTCTTCACTTCGCATCATTTCAGTTGCTTCCTATATCTGTTAATGTGGTTTTGAAACCCCTATAGGTTCTCGTTCATAAGTTTAAGACTCTTAGTCTCGGAATAGCTCTGAAGCTACATCAGAATGAAGGATTTGAACACACTAAGGTATATTATGAAGACACATTAAGTTGAAGGGCAAGGCCTCCAAATTATTGATTTTATTTGAATATCCCTGGATACATGATTTAAAAAGTGATTCAAGACATTTCTATATTCTGAAATAATAATAACAGATTCAATTCCAGGTTGCTCCCAAGAAATACTACTAGATACACATTAAACTTACAGCCACTTCAACCTGCCATAGATAAATCAGTGATTACTTGCCTATTTGATGTACAATTAATGATGTCTTATAGAAACTCTCTTGCCTTCCTATGTACGATAAACCATTCTTGATGCATTGAATAAGATAATATTGAGTCCCTCAATTATAATAAGCTTCCAGACCCGACATTTGATGCCAATACAACGTCGAAAAAATATCCAGTATGCAACTCACTTTAGCAATCTGGCCTTGCTGGATTTTAATGTCACGAAAGCTTGATTAGCCAACTTTAATAGATTATTTTACGATACATATCTTCCAGTCTGCTCCAATCATTTTCCTCTGATCCAGTCACCCAAAACCTTGCCTTCTTGTCCTAAGCGTGACATGATCATGTCATTTGAACAAATGCAATCTCAACGAGATTCCAGCATATCTGACACTTCCTGATGCAATTTTCTCCCAAACTGCAATGGTCTTGGTATATGACACCTAAAGTGCTCTCCGTGGCGGCTGTTGGAATGAATTCTCGCTTAATTCAACCTTAAAGTTCGAGGGTCTCTCGTAGACACTTATTCACTAGATTCCCTTAATCGCACTATCTCGAACATTGTCTTTGAAATGAAGATTCTTAGAAGCATGATTGAAGAATACGCCATTGTAGAAACCGACCTGACGATGAGAATTTTCAGATGGAAGATACCGAGGTTTGGGTACCATCATACGCTTAGGTTTTTGTTGTCGATGTGGCATTTGAGTTTCTTGTGATTTCAAGAGCGGCTTTAGGCTATACGTTCTAGTAGAGTTATTGGCAGCGAAATTATCTTCGAAATATAAATTCCTTGGTCTGGAGCTAGGAGTTGATTGTTCAACATCTTCTCCAATCTGGGAACCAATCAGATCTCGCATTCTCGAGCTCGAGCTTGGATAAGATTTTTTAGCTTTAACTCTCTCTCGAGGAGAACCAAATATTTCTAAGTCTTCTGCCGAGGTATGGCCGTGGCTATCTAAGCGAATATGATCATTACTTCGCTGAGAGTCGCTCACACATTGATCGCTAAGAGTATTTTCCTGTTGAATACGATGACTCCAAGATTGCAGACGAGGAGACAAAGCGGTTGAACAACCAGGAGATATACTATCTGAAACACAACGGACTATAAAGTTCTCTGATAATAAATCGGTAAAACAGCTCTCTTCGCTATCGCCATCATCGTCAACATCATCGTTGACATCATATGGATAAGGGCTAAGATATTCGGATGTGCGTACCTCGAATAGCCTGGCGTTTTCGAAAGGACTGGGAGTTCTTTCTTGAACTCCTTCTGCGGAAGGCTCCTCCCCGTCTCCAAAGATGTTTCTTTCATTGAGGGCTTGACGCTTACGCTTAACCCGAGCTTTGAAACTATGTCGAATACGATCTAGTAAAGGCATATCGGTAGGTACTCTTTGGTGGTTTGGTGAAAGGTTTGGTCGAGGTGTTATCGACAAAGCCTTTGCTCTGATTCTATGCAAACTTCCTTATTCTTTAGAGGAAATTAAGCTCTAGAGATGACCCTTACTAATAGATGGTACAAGCAAGTATAATACGGCTTTTCCTATAAGTTCTGTGAGAACAATGGACATTATCGACATGATAAATTGCATACGGTAAGTACTAATTTGTAAGTAGCAAACATCTTCTATACGGCACCGTATATATGGTAATACACAAGTTGCAAACTTCTGCACGTAAGTATTGAGATGAAGCAGCTTATGCAAAGAGGTTATTGTGTTGTGTAGGCGATTCATGTAAGTCAGAGATTATGCTGGAGAAGTCGAATCGGAGGGTCTAGGCTTGGAGTGGCATACTAGTCTTTGAATTGATAGAACGATACATACGATTGATTTACCTGAAGCTTCTCAATAGAATTTCATGTTGTTTCTTGGTTATATTATAGTCTAACTTTACATCCTCGAGTATATTTCAAGATATTTGTCATACTCAGAGTGGGGCTAGCTACCTTACCATCTGAACTACGGTTACATATTAATTTCTTACTCTCACATAGCCATTTCAAAGAATTCAAGCGGTCATCTTCACATGTTAGTCAGAATAAGATTACCAAGATATGTCAGATTTAATTGCAGAGTTCTTTGTGTATAACTAGGTACTAGATTTAGCCCTAAAGTGGCTTTCTCATACAACAATTGAGATCGCCTTCTCGAACGGTTTCAACGAGTGGATATACTCCGTGCTTTACACTGGCTCCCAAAACCAATCTGCAAAAAGGACTACACATGTCTGCAGTTGTTCCTCCCTGATAGTTTAAATTACTACCTGCCTCCGTTACCCCGAAACCCCTTGGTCCTTGCACCTAGATACATGAGTACTCAAAAGCCGCTCATATCTTCCTCGATAAATGGCCGTCAGAAACATCAAGCATTAGTTCCAGCTTGTTCTCGATTCTGATTCATCTTTACTCGTAGCCTATACGCAACTGGGAGCGTCAATTCATCCCGACACAAGGGGCATGTATCATGCTTCTTCAACCATTCAACGATACAATCTCGGCCAAATACGTGTCCACATTTTGGCATCTTTGAAGGCTCGTGATTAGGTTCAAGGGGAATGGTAGCCTCAGCGTATGACTCAATACAGATACCGCATTGTTCAAAGTCTAATGTCGCAGCGTCGACTGGTGGCAGCATATCCTTGATGGCTCTGGTTCGATCGCTATAGCTCTTCCTAATCTCAACCATAATGAACTTCATCGTGCCATCCAAACTGCCTAGAAGAGCAAATCGCTTTTGTCCATCCAAATTGGGATTCTTACGAAGTTCTTCAGTTGAAAGTAATGGGACTGTCTCCAGTTCAATATCTAATATATTCTCAAGATTATTGAAATCTTGCCCTGTAAATGATGAATCCCCAGTAGACACAATATCGAGCGTCATGCCAGACTCTTCGTATTGAGCAGAAAGATTGAGCCAATCCATGTGTCTTCGTGGTCTTGTAAGGTTAAGATGATTGAATATGTCTTGTGAGAAGGTGCTTTTGGTCGACGACGAAGAGCGAACGTTGCGGAATCGTGAAAGCATGGTTTTCATTAAAGACATAGTAGATTGACTTTGCTGAAAACTCGGGTCGGTTTGAGAGTTTGATGAGGTTGGCTGGTTACTGTTCTGAAATTTGTTATCCGTCGACTTCTTGAACTTATTGGATGATGGAAGTTATTGTGATGAATCTATAGAAAGATAGAAACTCTCATTGACTGGCACATATGTTCCTTATAAGCTAGATATATCATTCTTACGGCATCATTTAGACACTCTGTGACAAAGTTTTATTACTGTCGTTGGAACATGATATTGGAAATGTTACGGCTGCTACGGTGCAAGATATGTTTCCATTACGGTCTTTCATGTTGTCGTTTGACTTCACTATCATCATTCTCGTTAATTTTATCTGTTCACTCGCGTGAGAAGCGACGATAAAATCACCGTAAGAGTGAGTCGGAAATTGAACCCCATTTGTATTTTGTATACAGACTAGACTGAGTAACGAGTATATGTAGAGCAGATTATTGGCTTTACAGATAATCCGCAGATTATTTGCCTACAGAGCAAACAATTGAGAAATTCGAACAGATTATACATAAATAATTTCAGAATCTATTATTGATTCAAGCTTAACTTTATATTGAATTTAAATAAATATGATATTGTAAAATAGATAATGGAGTTCACAGACAATCTATAGGGTAGGTAGGACCTTCGATAGATCATTTGTAAAGCAGATTATCTGTAGATCATCTGTAGGTGTATATTATTCTTGCGCAGTCAGAAATTAAAATTCGGCAGTCTAATACAGACTTTGGGTCAGTATTGGTATTGATTTAGTAGAGTACATGGAAATCTATTGGTAGAAGATTACTTGAATTTAATTTGAAGCTTTATAGTTTATTTTCAAGGCATTCAAATATTGATGGAGACATTGACTAAAGATTTACATTCATAATTTTGATATTCATGTAAACATTTTTCTATGATTATTCGCAAATCTCTTGCCTCGCCTATATCTATGAATCATTTTTATAAGCTTTCCTTTTCACTCATGTATCTGGATAGTCTTTTACTGTTCGATAAAAAACTTCCTCTAAGTTTATTGACATATTAGAAGTTATCTATCCTCTACATTACAGCTCTGGCTAAATTGACTGAGTTTTGCTATTCATGGTAGCTTCATATGCAGAATTTCAAAATGGACTGAAAGCATCCGCAACTAACGCTCCAGATGACAATTTCATTCATTCCCCGCCCTCAACTAGCCAACCTGAGATTTAGGCCCTTCAACCTCTGTATATGAGCTACATATGACGTATCAATATCCATCTTTATCAATTCCCGGCCTGATATTTCTCATGCTCGCCATTCTTAATTGCTAAACTACCCAGATCTGTAGATGAAATGGGATAGGTAGTAACACTTTCCGACGACACATTGAGCATGTATTATTCTCCTTCAGCCATTGTGTAATACAACGCCTACCGAAGACATGCCCACATGTCTTCATTTTCACTGCAGCGTGATGTGTCTCATTTGAAATCATGATCGAATCTTCGAAACCGTTTGCAATGTCAAAAGTAGCTTCCGAAGTAGTTACCGCTGTTTCAGGCTCACTGAGGGTTTTAGCCATGGTATATGACTCAATACAAATGCTACAATCCTCCGAATCGAGAGTTTCAACATCCACCGACTCGAGTATTTCATCGATAGCCTTGATTCGGTAGGTGTAATCGAATAAGATTTTCACACTCAGGGATCTCATGCTCCCATTGTGATAGTGTAGAGCTGCATTTAATCGATTTTCTTCATCCAAATCGTCTTCAATGAGAAGTTCACCAGAAGATATCCTCGGGTCGTCGCTATATGCGATATCAACGGCGGCTCTTGCAATGTTCTCGAACTCTGGATTTGTACGGCTCATGTCGCCATTGAGCGAAATAACTTCGATTGTGACTCCACGTGTCGCAACCATAGTTGATATCATTGAGGAGGTCGAAGTCAATGGTGTGTGCGGTCTCTCAGAAATTCGGAAATCACGTGGTGTGATGCGGTGCGGGCGCGAATCAAGTCTTTGAGGAGGCATGCTGCTTCCGATTTGTTGGAGGATGGAAATGATATTCGTTCTATCTTTCTTCTAGGTTGGTATTAGGTGAGTGTTTATGTTTCCAAAAGAGATCTGCTATATGATGTTCTAAGATCCAATGTCGAGAAAGTGTTGTGAGGTGGTTGGAAAACGTTACTTGTTGTTGATGGACGAATAGGGAGAGAGAAACGAGGAAGCACCAGTTACAAGACTTGTTTATAAGTTGGCAACTATGTTCATACGGCTCCACTATTATCAACGATACGGTCTGTCTGATGCAGGAAATGTTAAGCGCAAATACGGTCCATCATGCTATGCATCCACCTCAGGGGACAAAATATGAATTCTACTGCTTACTTTGGTACAAAGAAAGGTCAAATCATCTTCCACTTTGTATCAGTGAGATTGAAAAGTGGTGAGTTTATCAATGGAATCTATTACTTTCGTGTACTCGCTTCTTGGATTACATACGCCGAGACCGAGTCGAATCATGGGGGATGATATATATATACGCATCGTCACGTGGGCTCTGGTTCTAATGGAATTAGAGTATTTGTCAGGCATACTAAGAGCCAGAGAGCTCCAATTTAAATGATTCATGTGAAGGACAATAATTGAAGCGATTGTAGCAGGAGCAATTGTAGTTATTGATGGTTCTAAAAGAAAATTCGAAACTTAGCTTCGAACTTATCCGATCAACTAGGCTAAAGAAGCTAACTGTATCCGGTCACGTATACTATAGATCTGTGCGTCTTTACAAGTCAAACGACGATTAATTCGTTCAGCCCTATATCTCAAATTACTAGTTGCTGTTGTAGTGTGTTTTGATTAATAGCATGTGGCCCACTTAAGTCTCATCTAACTACATTAGGCGAGATTCTATGATGCGAATCTAGGTTGCTAGACTAAACTATATAATGAGAGGCTAGATCATATAGTGAAAGAATGTATTTTATATTATGTAGTGGGGGGCTAGATTCTATAGGGGTAGGTTCTCTATCAAGAGTTTAGATTTCACAGTAAAATCGATGATCATGTGTCTTCCTTTCTTCCTCCTTTCTTGAAACTTAGATTCTAGTCTATGATTATTGGAACACCAGTGGGTGCATAGATTGATGAGACACTTCCCAACTTTCGAAATTTTTAACAAATTCATTCTTTAATTGTTTGATATCAGAATTCATATTTTGATTGTTTCATTTCTAATGAACAATTATAATAATTCCTAAGATATACAATTTGATATATCGAGAAATATTCACAAGTCCATTTTTTCAGTGTCCCGTCAGTCCGTACACCCACTGATGGAACTTATAATTTTGATATAGAGTTTAGGATAAACTCGATTTAGATTTTATGATAGAATTTAGAATATTTCAATTTAAGAATAGGAAATTTAACTCGAAATTCTTTATTAACAACTTTATTATTATCAAAATGAAATTTACAATCATTTATCTCTCTAATAAAGCTATTTTTACCTAATTTGACGTCTATAATATTATCTAAAATCTTATATCCAGACATATTATACACATTTTTTATAGATTTATTTTCATCTATATCCTTAACTGTAATAATATATTCTTTACCTTTAATTATGTAGTGATAAAAACGTGTATTAACAGAAAATTCTAGCAAAGGCTTGTTTTGACTTTCAAGTACACTCCGTCATAATTTAATAAAATCTAGACCATGTATAGACGAAAAAAACATTCCGGTATTATCTACATCAAACCTAAGTAACTCACCGTAATAGATTTCATTAACTGATAAAGGTAAGAAATTTTCACTCAAATTTAATTTAGTTTGTTTAACACTAACAATATCTTTATCCAAGATAACTTTATTAATGTTTTTAAACGTAGTTTAGCTAAACTATTATTAGTTATATACATAACTTGAATTAAGGTAACTTTATCTGTATTGTAATGAGAAAGCATAGCAATCAATCTATCTTTTATAACTATTGTTTTAATGATATTATTTTAATAATATTTATATCTTTTAAAGAACTATAACTAATTTAGAATTTAT